>PVKM010004781.1:0-50665 GCA_004027735.1 Carollia perspicillata | reverse complement strand
TTAGGTCATCTGAATTTATACCAACAAGGCCCGTGTGCCTAGGGTGAATGGTATTCAATCCATATTTAAATATACTTGTAGCCCTGGCTGGTGTAGCTCAGTTGATTGAGCGTGGGCCTGCAAACCAAAGGATCATGTTTCAATTCCCAGTCAGGGCACATGCCTGGGTTGCAGGTCAGTTCCCAGCAGGGGACCCAGGAGAGGCAAGCATACATTGATATTTCTCTCACTCTCTCCTTCCCTTCCCCTCTAAAGATAAATAAATAAAATCTTTAATAAATAAATAAAAAATAAATATACTTGTGGACTGGGCTGAAATTTGACTTCAAAAATACAAGATTCTTATGGTCATATTTGGGTCTCACAAAAATAGTATGGGAAAAATTTGAGATTTTCCTTCCATTTTAAGAAATTTTTCAAAGAATCTGCAGGAAAAAAATTAGAACTTGCTACATCTATTTGTAAAGTATTTCAACAAAACACACAATCGAGCAAAACAGAACCAGAGACATGGAAATAAAGAACAAACTGACAGTGACCAGAGGGGAGGGGAGAGCACGATAACGGAGGGAAGAAGGGAAAGGGTCAAGTCAAAGAACACATGTAAAGGACCCATGGATAAGGACAACAGGGAGGGGGGATAGGATTGAATATGGGTGGGGGTGGGCAGGGGAGAGTAATGGTAGAAAATGGGGACAACTGTAATTGAACAACAATAAAAATTTGTTTTAAAAAGTATTTCCTGATATTAGACATTTTTTGTTATGCATATTTCTACTTCAGGTTGAAACAGACTCAAGACAATAGGTAAGAATAATGACTACACAACCCAACCACTGCCAGCAGCATCTAATATAACAGATCTGCTGTTGGTGAGATGATGCATAAACTTGCTGCAAGTACACTCTGAAGCTCTCTTTGGAGAATTTAGGAACAGCAGTTGCACCACTTGCCTTGCTCACTTGGGAGTGTTGAAACCAAAGTTAACTTTAGGCAGTGTCAGTTAAATGTCTACAGTTTAACATGAATAAAAATCTACAGTATTTCCCCTGAAGGCAGACCAAAGTCTTAATGGTTGTTAAAGCTATTCAAACATCTTTCAGGTACATTTTTAAAGTATCAAGTCTCTAATAATAACTTTCCCATGGCACAGAATAAATTCTCCCTCTTCTCTATAATTTTTGTACTCTAGGCATAAGCTGACATTTAGCAAGGGCCCCTGAAGAAACACAAGATCTCCTTATTAGCCCAAGGATCATTCTTCATGCCATAATACAAATTCTTGGGGAAACACATGAAGCAATTTCTCTACATAGGAAGATTTATCATCTTAGTTTATTTTGTGTAAACTGGAAGTTTCCAATCATATTTTATATGGCAGATTGATAAAGCACTATCATTAGACACTAGAAATTCATTTCTGTCTACTTTGTTCATATCCACTAAGAGTTAAAGTCACTTTTGAACCCTGGGATTATCTTTAAAGTATTTGACTGTGACAGAGACTTTACTGCAGACAAGACTGCAATATTCACAAAAGGTCTAGTTTTGACATACGGTTCTCTGCATGAGTTCAACTGCTGGCCGAGTCCCAATCTGCGAGCTTTACTGCCAGCTAGAATCAATATCATTTTGTAGTAAGGGTTCAGCCATCATTCTTTTGTAGAAACAGATATTAGTCTCTTAATTCCAAAGTCATCTATGGTCTGCACTACACATTTAGATAGTTAATCAAACCCTATCTTAGTTTCCATTTCACGTTTGTGCATTTGGTCTCACAAATGAATTCACTTAGGTCAGGAACTATGTTTTGCATGTTTTTTGAATCTGTCATAATTTTGAAACAGGGCTGGGTCTATCGGTAGGTGCTGGCTAACTATTAAATTAAAACTTTATGTAGATACTAACCACTTCGTGCATTTTATATTTTGTTTCTGTCATTTAACAGGAAAACCCATTATAGAGTATAAATATTTATAGGTTATACAACCTTATCTTCCATAAGATATTGCAGTAACAGCTCAGCAATGCCTCAAGTTAGAGGAAGAGTATCCCGGGGAAAGGAGGAAGCAAGATGCTGTCGGTGCCACCGTAGGAGGTGGGAGGTGAGCGATCTATACAGAAAGCACCAGATCATCTAATTTTTTTAATCTAGTAAGATAGTCATTATAGATTGAGGTCCCTATAAGGAAATTGACCTTATATTTGAGGACAGAATGTACATAACTGGCTGCGCTCATGAAGCAGAGACTACCATGGCAGAATTAACACCTACGGTGGAGTCCATACAATTCTCAGAACAAAAAACAAAGTAGTGCAAGAGAGAAATATAAAATATATCTATTTTTATAGATATGTCACAAAACTAAGTAGACACGATTGACTACTGCAGTCAAGATGCTGTGGCCAGAGTGAGAAAACGAGGAGACACAAGGATGGGGAACCGCGCCATTGTGATCACCAGCCTTTCCGGAATTCCCTTCACCTCCCCCCCCCCTTGCTTCCCCTGCCTCAGTCGCTCCTCCATTTCACTGAAGTATACAATGTCTGTAGCTTCCTAAGAAAACATTTTCTATCATAACATCTCTTCACCCAACATGCTGTGAAATATCACAATAATATTACTTTTTTTCTGTGTTTGGTTCCCCATTGTGCTCAAAAACCAATCAGTCTTTTCGGTCTGAATTTGCCTCTCTTCAATCCTGAGACATTTTCCCAAGCTACTTTCTTCATGATTTTCTCTCTTTCCTCTCTTCCTTCCTCCTGGACCTTCTCTTACTTTACTCTGGGAAGTACTTATTTCTTTTTCCTTTTCTTTTTTGTTTTCTCCCTGAGTGATTTCCTCAACTTTATTTTCTAAGCCTTCTATTAAATTCCCATTTCTTCAGAGAACACTTAAACTTCCAAGATCTAATTACTTTGCCAATTTTTATTATAATCTCCTTTTCTGGTTTTATTTTTGAAACATATTCTTCTGTTTTTCTAAGTTTATTAATTATGTTTCTTTTTTCTTTTAGTTTTCTCTGTTTCCCCCCTGCATTGTCTCTATTTCGTCCTAATTCACTTTTGTTTCCCTCTTTCACAACAGACTCTTTTGGATGATCCTTGGACTTCTGTTCCTATTTCAGAGTAAAGCATGCAAAAGCTCACTGGAAGTGTTTTGTACATAAAGAGGAAACTCAGAGAGCTAAGTGCTGGGCTTCGTTAAAATCACACTGCAGTGCTATCATCTTTATGTTGGTCTTTCCTCTGGTCCTGGTCTGAAGCCAGAATCCTCTGAACCAAGTGAGGAAACGGGTTGAGGCTTCTGCCATGTAGTATTCAGACTTTCACATAGTCTTGCTGCCTTTGCTATGGCAACTCACCTCTGCTTTGCAACTCCACTTGGACCTAAAACAATGATGATCAGATTTAACACTGCAGAGAGTGAAATTCCCATCTTTGTCAGGGAGGAGAGTGGAACTCTCTACAAACACCCATATGAGCACCTCACTGCTCTCGTAAAATTGGACAGGACCGTAGCATGATTTACTCACTTATTTCTCTGTATATTTACTTATTTATTTTATCTCTCAATGCCCCTTTAAATTTTATTCGATGACATTTCTCATGCCCTGACATGCATAATTTCCAGTTGACCAGCACTCTGGGATTACTTCCAGGTCCCCAGTCCCTTTCAACACACAAACACAGACATTGAAGGGAAGTATTTTTCAAGATATGATTCATGAACCACCTGCATAAGAACCATGTGGGAATCTTGTTACAATGTTAATGGTCAGACCCTGGCTCTGTACTCAATTAATCAGAATCACTGGAGGTGAGATCTGAGACTCTGGACATTTTAACTAGCATCCCAAGACAAATTTTAACCCTGCTGAAGTTTGAAAATACTGGACTCCAGACTGAGAGCCTAGGTGAGGAACATTGTGCAGGAGAAAGAACTTATGAACATTGAGGACAGAAAGATTGTGGGAGATTTTAAAAAAAAAATCTCGAGAATAGAAGCAACAAGAAGACAATAGGACCCTACTATTGACCCTGATAGACATAGTCAATTGCCCAAAAATTTAATGTACATGATAAACAAATTCTCGCCAAGGTTTTAACAATTTATCATGTTTTGGTATATTACTCTTCTTCGTTTGCAAAGAAAAGAATCACGTTTCAACTGAAGATTCCCAAGGAATAAATCTGTAAATGTAGAAGTTTAGGCTCCCTGACAGGTGGAGTAAAATATATATTTAGGCTGGCATAAATGATTATGATGAAAGTGAAGCATAATGCAGAAACACCCAGATGACAGAGCAGGCAGACAATTTAATTCTAGGGGGAAAACATTGCAACTGCCATACTTCAGTCTAAATGCTACTCCAACAGCATGAGTAATTTTTTATACTAAATATTTGAGTTCCTCTGGGAATTAATGTAATTGCAAATGTTGAAGAAAAATTTATGATCAACACAGGCCCTTAGCAAGGTCCTCATTTATCCCTGACATTCAATTTTCAAATTGTTAATCACAGAAGGTCTGAATACATGGCCTTATGGTGATAGTACACATATTTTTTGCTATGGTTATGCAAGGTGCCCTTGGAAAGACAACGCTAAAAGTGTTTGCTGCTTATGCACCCAGAAAGTGGAACATCAGGAGATGCTGACAGAAACCAGTTTTCTCTCTCTCCTTGGGCAGTCTATGTGCCCAGTCGCCAAGAATATACATGTTGAGATGATGCTTATGTATAGTCAAGTCCGATGACACTGCACTCATTGACAGTACTTTAAGGTTTGTGGAGCTGTTTCATACACATGATCTTAATGAATTCTTACAGTAAATTCATGAGATGATTATTATAACCTGTTAGGATAAGAAAACTAAGGCTCAGAGAATTAAATAACTAGCCTAAGGACATGCATCTAGGTAGTAAGGGAGCCCACATGTCAGGCAATGCATTTTGACGAAAAGTCCAGTGATCCTTCTGCAAGAAGCCTCACATTTTAGGTTATGTTAATGAGTGGAACTTTGCCTCAGGATCTCTTTCATCTTTGTTTTAGCTCATTTTTCTCTCTTTTCTCCTTCTCTTCCCTCCTCTCCCTCTCCCCTGGTATACCTCTCAGGTACACGGTTGGCCTATGCTGCAGGTTATCCTACCAATGAGAAGCTGTTCAGGGTTCCCCTTCTTTGGTAACATGCTGGACTCTGAAGTTTCTTGACTTCAAAGTTTAATGGTGTCGTTGATCAAAAGGAATGAAGTTCAGGGTGGGACAGACATCTGCTCTCTAGCTCAGAGTTTCAAAACTGGTCTTGTGTAGAGAATCTGTATCTGGGTGACCACATCTTTTTGAGATCAGGAATAAGAGGTACAGGTGGTTCTTTGCTCTTCTTTGGATTTATGACTTGCTTTCCCTCCTCTGGACTGCACCACTCGACAGCTACCTTTCTGAGACTCTTGTATGGCCAGAATGCTTTACACATTACCCATTTATCTTCTGCTCAGTCATCATAAATCTGCTTCAGAATCACTTTCTCAGGCAGAGCTTACCTGAATCCCCAGTCCAGGTTGAGCAGCTTCTGTCATATGCTACTTCTGTAGTTGTAATTACTTGTCAAGTATCTGTCTTTCCACGGGCAGAATGCCCCATGGAGACAAAGACCAGACCCATCCACCTTCGTTATTGCTGCCTTCCAGTGCCTAATCCATTACCAAGCATGTGATACATATTCAACTAACATTTCTCCAATGAAGGAGAGAAGAGAGCAATAATGGCGTGGGGAGGCAAAATAATGACTGTGTTCCAGACTGGGAACCAGCCAACATGCCTGAGCTTCTGCTTCCTATTCCCTCCAAGTCTGCACATTTAATTTCCTCACCTGTTGCCTGTGCTGAGATTCTAAATGAAAGTGTCAAGGGAAATATTCACAAAGGGATGCCTGTGACTTTTATAATTATTAATAACTGAGGACATTAGTGGCAGAAGTTCTAGTGCCTGTCCTGCAGCTCAAGCCTGTGAAGAAAACATTTAATTCTCAGTAATGTCCACCTAATAAATCAGGCTTCAATAAAGTTAATTAACTAGAAAGCACATGACTTGGAAAACCCCATCCAACCTTTCCTAGATTAAATGCTGACGAGAGGCTGGAGCAATATTCAAGTCGGACCTCTGACTGTGCTGTCAGTCTTGTAGAATGAGAAAAGCTGGCCACTGGGAAAACCACCTGGATACACATTGATAAGGAATATGTTGAAACAACTCAGACAAATGGTTTATGAACTCGTGTCAAAGTCTTATATCAAAAGTGTTAGGATATTAACATATGAATTTTGAAGAGGAATGTTTAGTCACAGAATTACACTCCTGTTCTATAAATTAATATTCTTAGCATATGCAAAATACTTTTATTCCATCGTGACAACTCCCAAAGTCTTAATTCACTTCAGCATCAACTCTGAAATCTAAAATCCAATCTAAATCAGATGATATGGGTGAGACATGAGGGACAATTCATTCTGAGGTAAAATTTCTCTCTAGCTATGAACCTGTAAAACCAAACAATTGCATTCCTCCAAAGTATAATGTGAGACAAGCACTAGATAAACATTCCCATTCTGAAAGGAAGAGCAGGAAATAAGAAGAGGTGAAGGCGAGTCCAAAACCTAAGTTGGTACACTCCCTGATATTGTAAGGCCCTAGGATAATCCTTCTGGACTCCCTGCTCAGCTCCCCAGGCCCACTGGGATAGAGGGCCCACCTTCTACCCTGCTGAGGAGGCAGTGGTCCTGCCCCACGACTGCCATGCAGGGGTCATTCCATCAAAGCTCTGGGAAGCCTTTCCCTCACATCTTGGGCAGAGACCATTTGAATTGTGAAAGCAGAGTGATTCCCACCTCCAATCCTTTTGAAACTAAAGAGGCAGCCCTGATTATCTCTGAATCATCTCTGGGGTTTCCCTTTTCTTCTCCTGAAAAATGGGTCCTAGCTTCTGTTGAGATAGCCGGTTAGATCTGTGGCTCAATTCCACACTAATCTCCTCACCAAATGGTGGCTTGGCCTCACATTTGGGAGTGTTCTTTCCCAAACATAATTTCTCATCCTTGTAATATGAATAGGCTGAGAATTTTCCAAACCTTTAAGTTCTGATTTTTTTAGTTCAAAAATTTATTTTTTTTTAATTAATTTCTCTCTTCTCACATTTTACTCTGAGCAGTCAGGAGGAACCAAGCCACTCCTTCAACACTTTGCTTGCAAGTTTCCTTGGCTAAAAATCTACTTTCATCACTTATGAGTTCTACCTTCCACCAAACACTAGGACATGAACACAATTCAGCCAAGTTCTTTGCCACTTTATAATAAGGATCACCATTCTTCCTATTTCCAACAATGTATTACCCATTTCCACCTGAGACGTCATCAAAATGACCCTTACTAACCACACACCTACCAACATTCTGTTCATGGCTATTTAGGCCTTCTCTAAGGAAACACAGCTTTCTCTACAGCTCTCCTCCTAGCTCTTATCAGAATCATCTTTACTTTTTTTATTGTTCAGTTACAGCTGTTCCAGTTTTTCCCCCATTACTCTCCCCTGCCCGGCCCAGCAGATCCCCCACTTTGAAAATTCCTTCACAACAGCACTGGTTCTAGCATGCACCTCACAACTCTCCCAGCCTCTATGAATTACCCAGTTCCAAAGTTGCTTCTGCATTCTTAGGTAATTTAAACAGCAACACCCCATTTCTTGGTGCCAATGTTTGTCTTAGTTCAGGTTGCTATACCAAATACATATTTTCTGTCTTCCCCTCTTCCTCTTTCCAGAGAGCAACAGTTGTCACTGCCAGGAAAGGCTAGGAGGTCCTGGATATTTGTTAATTTTACCTCCTTAGTCTGACAATGTTCTTCCTTTCACATACGAAGTATTTAGTGGGCTAGATTCTGTGGGAACCACAGAGGAAACTGGCACAGACCTTTAAAACCTTCCCCAATATCACAAGGCTGTTAGGGGCAGATCTAGCTTTGGAACCCAGATGTTTACCCTTTTCCTAAATCCTGCAATTTTCATGTCTAGAAAAATTGTGACAGATGATGGAGGACACACAGAGTACAAATGAAGTGCAGGAGAGAAGTGGAACAGTAGACAGTCATTCAATTTTCTAAAATGCACAGGTGTGTTGAACAATTTCATTGTCACAGTCACTTTACAGAATGAAACTGAATCAGATGCTTAACATATGCCAGACACTGTGCTAAGTGCTTTACCTGAACTATTTTTTTTCAATTCTCTTGATTTTCTGAGATGTAAAAGCTATAAATTCCCCCACTGTACACACTGTACAAGTCACCAGAAGCCAAAACTCGACTGCACATTTGGAATCACCTGGGGGACAAAGAGTTAAAATGCAGATATCTGAGTCATACCTCAAGAGTTCCCTCACAGATATGAAAGGGGAAAGCTATGCAGCAAGAATTTTTAAATTTTCCCAGATAACTCTAATATACCGCAGAGCTTGAGAACCACAAGTGCCAACCACTAGCACAGGGTCAACCATGTAGCACCATACAGGTCAAGTATTTGAACCCAGGCAGCTTGACGAGGGCACCCATGTCCTAACACTACACCATCCTGCCTCTACTTTAGTTGCGCCTTGCAGCATTTCATACACTCACAGACCAGATGAACAGGTAAACTTATTCCCATTTGCAGAAGATGCACCTGAGGTAGAAAGACATCACCTAACTCACCGAGTGACATAGCAAACCAGTGGCAGACACTGGTGTCCCACGCAAGGCTTTCCAGTGTCAACACCCACAGGTAGTTAGACTTTGTTATTCATCAGTGAACACAGGAGCGTCAGGTTTCCAGACCAGGATCTTTACCAAGCACAGCAGAGAGGTACAAACAGAGGATTAGGAACTGCACATGTGCAGAAGCCGGTGCTTCTAGCTCTTTACTACGAGACATGAAGAAATCAGTTCTTGTTGTTGCAATGTATTTTCTCAGACACACAGTGTGGTGCAGAAGAGTGATGTAGAATTAAAAGAACATTCCATATAAAATTTCAGGTACGTGATGCTTGAATTAATTTCTGTAAACTGTACTGATAATCTGGGTATCATTTATAACATTTCCATAAGGAAATGACAAATTCACAAATAAACTTTTAGGTAACAACACAAGGTAGGGAATTGCCTGCACTGTACAAACACCAGATGTTAACATCATAAATGCTAATTTGTGTGCATATACAAAGAAGTGCCTTAAAACTGTAAATATCAACTGAATTCATCTATTAATAAATATCAGGTGAATATTTCCCTTTCTTATCTTCAGAGGCCAACAAAACAGCTTTTAAATATATGATGTAGCATTAAAAATTGTTTCTTTGAATTAAATTTCCCTATTCCAAGCAGCTAGCATCTGCTGAGCAAGCCACATGTGGTGCCTCAGTTAGTGAAGTGACACATAATGATAGTAGGAAGCACCCCCCGATTCAATTAGTCTTCAATCATTTAAAACACATCAGGATTTGTTTTGATGGCCAGGGCCTTTACACTAACTAGATAAATTGCTGATATTCCCTGTTCAGGTTCACAAATAAAGATCATCCTTAATCTCTTCTCTCTACTGCATACTTTCTCCCTCTCTGTGTGGCAAGCCTGCCTCGGTCACTTCAGTCTACTCAGGTTTTCCAGAAGACATCTTTATTTTGGTTCTCGTCACACCCTCCTGCCCCATCCCAGACCTTAAACATATCTTTCCTTTCCTTGCATGGAGGATCAGCTGAAAGAGCAGGTCTTCCCAGGAGCCTTCACAAAAGGCGCCGTGTGGAATTCCACTTCAGGTCCCCTGTAGCCCTTTAGCACAGAAGATCGTGGCCGTGTCACCCTGCACGTTAGAGGCCGCCCCGCCTCCCTTTCATAAATGCATGAATGCCTGCTCTGTGCTAAGCACTGAGGCCAGCGAGTGCAGGGGAAATCCTGGGGATATTAAAGGAGTAAATCCTAGATGTTCCTAGTCTGGCAGGAGATATAAATGTGTAAAGAAGATTATTAGAATGTAGTTGGGCCAGGATTATAGGTGTTTAATGTTTTATTTTAAAATAGATAATATATTTTTATGTTAAAAGGTTACCAAAAGGTAAAACAGTGAAAATGTTGTCTTCTACCCTTCTCCCAGTTATTCGGTTCCCCTCTTCAGAGGCAACCGATGTTCACAGTTCTTGTATGTCCTCCCAGGTATAGTCCATGAGCATGGGAACACATGTAATATGCATGCATGTGTATGTGCATGTCTACAGAGAGAGAATTTTAAAAATCTACACAGATATTGCAAAAACAAAAAGAAGGTACTGAAGCTTGTGTTCTAAATAATTCTGACATTTTGTGTATCACCTGATCAGTACATAAAGAACTTTCTCATTTGTTTCAAATTTAGATACATACCATTTTATCACAGGGATATACCATAATTTATAGAACCAAAATCTGATTGAAGACTGTTTTGGTTGTTCTCAGTCCTTTGCCATGGCACAAATGTTATAATGAATAATGTTACATATGCATCAAGTATGTATACATGCATGTGTGTATGAATTCTTCTGCAAAGTATAGGAGAGCATTATGCTGAGTGAAATAAGCCAGGCAGTGAAAGACAAAAACCATATGATCTCACCTTTAACTGGAATCTAATCAACAAAACAAATAAGTAAACAATATATAATCAGAGACATCAACATTAAGAACAAACGGACAGTAACCAGAGGAGAGGTGGGAGGCGATAATGGGGGAAGAGGGAAGGGTTTGCAAGAGCAGCTATGAAGGACACATGGACAAAACCAACGTGGGGTGGAATCAGGGGAGGGCGGTGGGGATGCCTGGGGTTGCAAGGGAGCGGTGTGGGGGAAAGGCAGAAAACTGTACTTGAACAACAATACATTCAAAAGTATTTTTTAAAAAGAATGCCTATTTTCTCACATCTTTGCCAACATGTTATCGATTTTTTTATCGTAGACAACCTGATAAAAGGGGAATAAAAAAAAACAGAATCTCAGTTTAATTTGCATTTCTTTTAATGCAAGTGAGCTTGGGTCTCTATTCAAGTTTAAGAACCAGTGAATTTTCCTTTTCTATGAGCTTTCTGGGCATATTTGTTGCCACTCTTTCTATTGGAGTTGTTGTTCCTTCTTGATTTATAAGTCAAGAAAATTAACAGCAACATATGAAGAGAGTTGCATATGCTTTTACCCTCAGTTAATAGTTTGCCTTTTGAGTTCTCCTTGCAGAAATCTGGGGGCTCTATAAAACTAAATTTATTGATTTTAGAATGGGTAAGAACTTTCAGATTGTGACACAAACCACAGAAGCCTTAGCTGAACTTTTGAAAGTATATCTGGCTTTCTAGTTGGAGGAGAAAAGAGACATTATGGTTTGTTTTTGTTTCTTTCATTTCTACAATCATATTACATGGAATACAGGGACATATTTTGAGACTAATGTTACTTTAAGAAGCAATCAGCTAATATCTGTTGTTAAGGCTGCAAAACAAACCACCCCAAAACTCAATGCATAAAACAACTATTATGTTCATGGATTCTGAGTCAAGAATTTGGATAGGACACATCAGGAATGAATGGATCATCTCTGTCCTATGATATCAGATGCTACTAGCAGCAGGTAGAAACCTTAGGTGGGGCTGCTGGCCTCAACACCTTTATATGTATGGGGCAACTGAGGACATGGCCCCTTCATGACCTCAGAGAACAGGTGACTGTCTGGTGAGCAGCAATAAGGAATGAGGAAAATAGAGGAATCTATATGGTCCAGCCCTCTCAAGGCCCCTGGATTTCAAGGTGATACAGAGAGATCTGATCAGATCACTGAGAAGGCGTGGGGAGGGGCCATACGAGGACATTTCCCAAGGCAATGGTAAACAGCCTAGGACAGACTGGCTGAGAAAAGAATGCTTCTGGGATGCATGGAATTATGCACCAGAAGATTTAAAATAAAAGGAGGGCAGAGACTGGCTTTCAGGCTCTCTCTTCCTTGAGGATGCCAGAATGCTCCAGAATATTGCCTAGAGGGTGGCAGCTGGGCAGCAGAACCCCACTTGCTGTTGGGTAACAAAGGCTCATGTGTTTATCACAAAACTGTAGAATTATCTCCTTCCCTAACCCGACAAGTAGCACCAAAGCTGGAGGTGGGTGTGGTCTCTCTGCAGCCTCCACCAGCAGGGTATCCCCCTGTAAAGCGAATAGTAAATGGTAACTGCACAGCACGTCCACATCCACCGGTCCTCCAGGGGGGTTTCCGTGGAATATCACAGACATAAGGGCAGCTCCCCTGTTGGGAGCTCCTGTGTTAAAATATGGTATCCTCTTGCTGCTTGGGCTTCCTCACAATCTGAGAGCTGGGTCCCCAGGTGAGTGCCACAAAAAGAGAGTGCCAGGCTGAAGCTGTAACATATGACACAGAGCATTACTTTGCTGTACTCTGTTGGACAGAGCAGTCTAGACTCTCCGGATTCAAAGGAAGAGAAAATAGGGGAGGGTGAGGTTCTGGAAGAGCTTCTGTAATGGGAAGTATTGCTTTGACCCTTTTGAAAAACACAGTCTGTCATAACTGTTCAGAGATCTGTCCTGTCCAAAGAAGACATCGGTCTCCATCCACAGTCAGGACTCACGTGGGGAGCCCACTGGATTGCACAGGCAGCAAACACAAAGCCCGTGGGCCGAGTCCAGCCCTTCACCTTGTTTTACCAGGCCCGGCACCTTGTTTCTACCCAGTGACAGCACGGAGCTCTCACTTAATTGTTAAGGAGTACTTACATTTATACAGTCCTAAAATTACATTTGGTCCTCTGAAGGCAACCTCGAGGCTGATATAGCCTCCAGTGAGAATGAGTTTGATACCCTGGATTAGAAGATCCTGTCTGGCTTAAGCGTTGCCTTAACTGAAGGATCACACCTGCTTTAAGTCATGGGGCAGGTTCCTGAGCCACTTCTAGTGAGTCCAGTGGATGAGGTTCCTTCACCAACCACCTCAGGGTAATAATGGTAGAAACTAGAAACAGTCAATGCTTATCTAGGAACACTTCTTTTCTCTACACTTCTACTGGTGATGTTTGTATACATCATTCTTTCAAATAATGGGAAGGGCAAGATGAAAGAAAATCTGATCAGCCCCCTGGATTATGTATTAGTCACTCCAGCATGATCTGTGCTAATGGAAAAAGATAAATAAAGATGCTATTTACCAAAGGCGATTGTGTGGATTACCTCTGGGTGAATTTCAATTACCCATAACTCTTTCCTTTTGCCCTGATTAGCAACATTGACTAATCCCATTTTTAGAAAGAATTTCCTATAAAGATGTAATTATTTCATACAAAATATACCCTGCTCAGTTAAACTAGTCAATAAATGAAATGTTTCCTCAGGCTGAAATCTACAGGAATATTTTGATTGAAAAACAAACAAATAAAAATGTTGATTTATCACTATGGCTTTTCACTCAACAGAGCTAAATAGCACATTAAATATGAAAACAGAAATTACATGTCCTAAATTGACTAGCTAAGGTATAAGAGCTACTTGGTCTTCGTACTAGATCTGGATATAAATTGAAGACAATTTCATAGAGTGAGAAAGAGAACTACCAAAGGCATTTGCCTTGATTCCAGAAAGGAACATTTAGATAGTATAAAAACAATACCCAAGAAATACCAATAGTCTGTGGGTTTGTTTTAGAAATTCACAGCTTATAGGTTAGGGTAGCAGGTGTAGGAGACCATTCTGCATGGTGTGGGCCCAGCTCCCACTCAGAGATGCACAGGACCCATGCCCACGGATAGGTTCTCTTGTGGGGAATCAGGCCTGCAATGTACCTAGGCCACTTTGAGACTTGCTATTGCTAAAACTCCCTTACCCTGAATCGAGGCAGCAAACATTTACTGCAAAGTAACTTCCTAAAATCCATGCTAAACCTTCCAAGGACCGGTGTAACTGGATCAACCACTTTTCCCTTTGCATTTGCAAATATCTTTCTTCTGTGTTGTGATTAGCTGCATTATCTCCTTTGTTTTCTGTAAAAGGTAACCACCTAAAGTGAACCTCTGCATAGTAAATAAGGACCATCATGTAAGGTGCCTAGAAAAGAAATAAAGGCCTGTCATGGTGGAGTTCATAGCTTTTTTCTCCTCTTGAGAGAAAAAGCCATACTGTTCCTTTTCCTCCACAGGACTCAGTAGTCCATGTGATTTTGTATCACATCTCATCTACAACGTGGCGGACCCCACGAGCCAGGGTCCGCATCAAGCAGGGAATCCAGAAAATAGAATTGAGACAATCATTCTAGACAGTGTAATGCAGCAGGCACCAAAAGACTAAACCATGAAAACCAGACCCCTTGTTTCAAAGGGTTTGGTGTATCGGCAACTGTTAGCCAGATGTACCTGGGTCTCTGTAAAACATACTAAGTACATTCCGTCACTTAGCAAAAGTGATATACTTGTATTAGGATGAGCTGCTAGCCTAAAGTAGCAAGCACCTAGGAAAAAGTCAGATTCTGCTCACTGAGGAAGTAGGAAGTTGGGGTCAGACATTGAATTTAGGAAATCCTAGTTAGACACATAGAGGAGATTTATGGTATAAACCAAGTAACCCAAGATCAAGCATTGCACCATAGGCTTTTGGCCTGAGCATACATGATTAAATTCCAAGTCTTCATCCATTATTTAGAAAAAGTTACTTTTATAATTACTTCCACTTTGATCCTTTACAAATTGGCTTAAAAACTTACGAAGATCTGAATCTAAGTTTGAGTAAGGATTTAAGAGAACCTATAACAAAACAGATTCCAAGAAAATAAGGGAGGGACAGATAGCATGTTTCTTAAAATGTTGCAACACAGAGAATGGCCCCAACATCTGGTGTACCTGTTGTTTCCTTTCCAATGTGTCATCAGTTTCATCACGTCTTCCAAAAAGATTCAGCTCTGCTTGATTCCTTTCACTGTTGTGCTGCTTGTTGAAAGGGCAAGTAGCATCAGACTCTGACAGAACTGTCACTTTGGACTTCACCAGCAGCCACTGGGTGTCGTTTCACTTCCGAGTAATGGATGAGGATAATTGGATACCATGCTCCCAGCCACGAGAGCGCCATGACATCCAATGTTACACTGCGCGCCCTTTTCTCAACCAGAGACCATTACAAAATCCCTCATGCCGCCCTGAGCATGTTTTAAATCAGTTGGAAAACTTAATTGTAGCTCTTTACACTAATTTTCTGCCCTATGTACTCCCAATCAATCCATGTTTCAGTTTTATTTTTAGATTTACATTTGGGTGTAATCTTTAGTATCATTTAATCTCCCTGTCTCTAAGTATTTCTTCCCAACAGCAGAAAAAGTACTGACAATTTGAACTGGTTTCCTCATAACTATACACATAGCCACATATGTATGGTATTATTTCAACAGCATGCAGGGTTTTCCTGGGCCCCGCATCACTCCAGTCGTCATGTATCATTGTATGGAGCAAAGACAGATGTAGAATAATGATAGTGCACATTTACCGAGGATTACTGCACGCCAAACACTGCTTAAGGTTTTATATGTAATGTATTTTAATATCTTGGGTAATATTGCATATATATTGCATGTATAAAATATCACTGATTTTATGCGACGCATCATTTAAGTCTTACCACCAGCTCACAACACTTATGTCTCGCACTAAGTACCCTAAGAATATCTCCACTTTATAGACGAAGACATGAAAGCTCCAAGAGATGAAGTCGTCTGCTCCAGGTAACGCCGTTGAGAAATCGTGGAGCTTTTCATCTTAACCATGGAGACATCCTGCCTGCAGTGGAAAGAAAGATGCCCTGGCAGCATAAAGAACCACTCCCCGGCACAGACTGTACCTCAAGGGACATGGGAGCTGGATTTCAGAATGCTGTGGACGCCTGCCTGCTCCGCCACAGTGTACAGAGGTGGAAGGGCGGAGCCATCTGCGTGGGGCGGGAGGAGTATTTATCACCGACACCATTTACACCTGCCTGTGTCTGGTGAGAAAAAGCATCCTGAGATTTACGCAGTGTATCATCATTCTTAAATGCTCACAGACAACGCACTTACCTACACAGGATAGACAGTCCCTTCACCCCGGCTGCTCCTGCCACAGCACTGCTACTCACGCCCCTACCCACTCTTTCTGAAAAGTGGAGTTTATTGTGTGTATATGGTTCCTCTCCAATCACTGTATGTCGGATAAGTGTGAGGTCAACAACCGTCACATCGATTCCTTGGTCGTCAGATCCAGAGGACCTGGACCCGAGGAGCTGAGTCCCACCAAATGCACCCCAAAACCCCATCCATGCTGTGACTCAATTGAGAGCGTCGGATATGGGGCTGGAGTGTCAGTCAGATTCCATAACGGAATGAGACCCTGGGGCAGTCTGCCAAAGGGATGAGTATATCTTTCATGAAAAAGAGATGTGAAATTTTAACAGAAAAAGAAACAAGCTTATGGTGGTCTGCTTCCTGGAGTGTTTGCAAGGATTCAGTTCCTCAAGTGCTTATTAGGAAGCTCACTCTGGAGAAACTAGTCAGGGAGAGGGCAGGGAACCGAGCTGAGAGAAACAGAAATTCCACACGCAGTCCAAGACTCAGTCTGATCCCAAAGCGTCTTTCAGGGACTCTAATTTTGTAAATATAAAAATACATATAAATTTTAATAACCCCAACTTAAATTTCAATTGGCTGAATACCAGACTTGTTTTAAAAAGCATAATTATGAATGATGCATGTGCCAAAATCAGCTGCAAGTATATTTCTGCTCCATGAGCTTTTAAAAACATTGTTTTCACAATGATGTACCACAGAAATATCTGTCTTATCTATCTATCTATCTATCTATCTATCTATCTATCTATAGATCCATCCATCTAGTTATAGATCTATATATACATTTCAACTGTAATTGCAAACACATAATTTTAATAATTTTCATGAATCTCATCGGAAGAGAGGGAAGGGCCCTCACCCCAGAGCCACAGAACTCAGTCTCTGATTCCCCCTGAGTCCTCCCGGGACCTTCACACCATGGTCCCAGGCAGCTGACTCGTTGGAAGGAAGAAGGGCTGTGTGAGTGCAGCAGGGCTGGGCGACTAGGACTCAGGAGGGTGGGGCTAGAGCAGTCCCCCAGGCTGATGCTCCGTGGAGGGTGTGCTCCGCCCAAACAGTCTGCATTCTCCGTGAGGGGCGTGGGAGAGGGACTCAGTGCAGGGCCCCTGGCGGGCTGTACCTTCATCCTTCTTCCAGAACAGCACAACCCAGTCTCTCCTCCCAGGACTCCAGTCCACTCTGAGCCACCCTCCCTCTTCTGGAGCCTGTGATTACACGTATACATGGAATCTGAAAAACGTACAACCAAGCAAAGCAGAAACAGACTAAAACTCAGAGATCCAGAGACCAGACTGATGGTTGCCAGAGGGCAGAGGTCTTAGGGGGCTGGACAAAAAAGGGGAAGGGATTGGGAAGTACAGATGGTTAGTTACAAAATTGTCACGGGACGTAAAGTTCAGCATAGGAAGTGCAGGCGATAGTGTTGTAATAACTGTGTGAGGTGCCAAGTAGGTACCGTAAAGAGCGGGGGAACATAGACCTTGTAAAGTATAGGATTGTCTAACCACTATCTGTATACCTGAAACTAATACAATGTATTAGTTTCCAATGTATACATAATACTAATACAAACTAATGCAGATAATGTTGAATGTATACTATAATTTAAAACAATAATAAAGCTCCCTTTCTAAAAAAATTCTCAAAGTTATAGAACATTGTAAGTATAGTATATATTTTTTCGGCATTATTTGAGATTAAGTTGCTGACCTAATGCTTCAACACCCCCTACTATTTCAGTGTGCAATCAACTTCCTAAAAAAGGACGTTTTTCTACACAACTATAATACGACCATCTAAATAAGGAAGTTGATAATGATATATCACTTCTTTCTAGTCCTCAAATCCTTTCCAGTTTCACCAATGGCCCCAATAACATCCTGTATAGAAAAAGCAACTTGTTACATTTATATGTTGTGCCCTTCAGTCTCCTTCAGTATGAGACAGGCCTTCATTTTTTCCTTGAATTTCATGAAGTTTAACTTTTGAACAAGCCAGTTTCTTTTAGATGTCCCGTCTTAGTGTTTTATAAATTAGTATCATCTTTTCCGTACCCGTAAGCAATTAGGTTTTCTTCTTCAGCTTTCTTACTCGGATACTGCAGAAGTTTCTGACTGGTTTCTCTGGATCCAAATGGACTTTGCCAGTCTGCTAGACCACTGGCGGAGTGAATGCTCTCAACCCAAAATCTGCCTTCCCCTGATTAACAGCCTTTAATATTCCACCTTCCTTCTAAAAATTCAAGACCAAGTTAATGCGATCAAATTTGGGGTTTTACAAATTAACTCCAACTTGAAAATGGTATGTGACCAGAATTGAATCCAAGTACCTTTATGTAACAATGTTTAAATATTTCAGGTGACAATCTCTTAACAATTGCTATCAGTTCCTTATATTTTACCAGACCACCCTGTTCTTCCACAGGAGCTTCTCATTTTTTAAAAAAAGATAATAATAATGCATCATTATAGTACTCAGTTAATCTTGTCAATTCTGTGATTTTGAGTTTTGAAGCCTGGAATACCATCATAAAACAACACAATAGGTCCGAATGTCAGCAATTTCTAAACACAAGGTGCACTTTATCATCTAAAAAGAGGGGACTCAGTGCTGCTCCAGCTATGGGAGTTGAGTCAGCAAAATCATCCAAGAGCAGTGGCAGTATTGATATAAGAAGGTTTTCTCTTATTGCTTAGAATATACCTTTCAAACATTTCCACCTGAGATACCCTTGAGGTACAGCTAGTTCTTGCAGTGCAGTGGCCCACTGTGGTTCCTGTTTGCTTGTCTTTTTGTTTAACTAAGGTATTAAAAACTATCCTGAAAAGCCATCCTACTTTGATGTTGTTTGGCAAAATTAATACTTCAATAAAATGATGCATGGAAAATATTTATAACTGGGCATAACTCTATCTTATGACTAAAATGACATATACATAAATCTATATCATGTAGATAAAAGTAAAAGTATAATCATTGCTGATTAATTTTAGGAGACTGGTAGACTCTGATGTATAATTTCATAATGTTTTAAAAGAAACTTCAAGTTTTCAGTCTTCGAGTACAAATCATAAAATAAAATTGTCTTGAATCATAATGTGATAAATTTTATTCAAGAGTTTTTTTTACAAAGTGTGCTAATATTTAATGGGTCATATATTTTTACCTAATAAAATTTATCTTGTAATTTACCATATAAAATGTCAATGAATCAAAAATTAAAGGCTAAATATAAGCTCACTTTCCATTATATTTGGCCTGAAAGCGCTGCAGTATAATAACTTTACCATTGTGGCATTGTTCCAGCTTTTTAACGACCTATTGATATTTTCTCTTCTTTACAGAACCATCTTATCTGTTTCCTTGATTTACATCATCAAATCTTTCTAAAAATTATCATTATCCAATAAACCAAATATGCATTAAGCTTACATTTCAAATATGTTTTTATAGTTTATATACTAAGTTAAACACAATAAAAATTATGCCATAATAATTCATTTCCAATGCAGTATTTGAAGATTGACATAACACTTTCTGACAAAAGAACTCTATTTTTTTTTAAAGACAACCACAAGGTAATTCCTCAAAAACTTCAAAAAAAAATGCAATGAGCACTGCATCACTTCACAATTCAGGAAAGTTTCCCACAACATTCCATAGTTCCCAACGACACATACATGAAAGTGAATCTTTCATTAATCTATTCATTCAAGTGCTTGTTGATGAATTTTTATTTGGCCAATAAGCTGCTAGATTTATATATGCCTCTTATGTATGTGTCTCTAATGATAAAATATAGAATTAAAATTAATACCCAGAAATAAAAGAAGTGAAAGAATTTTGAAATAAAAAAAAATCTTGGAAAGAAAGTGTTAGACATGAATTATTACAGTAGGCAAAAAAAAAAATTAACTCATGCAGGGTCACCCTGGGCAGAACACAGGTAGGGAGTGACCTTGGACTGCTCCACCTTGGAAACCCCAGAGCCTGTACACAGAGTGGACAGCTACAGACCACAGTGGAGCACCACCACCCTGCCCCTGCACAGCTGATCCTCCATGGAGGGCAAAGATTGGTGGTCAGTTGTCACACCCAGTCCTTGCAACTGACTGGCCTGGGTAAATCCCTCACATTGACCTGCCAATGGTAATCAAGGCTCGACTACAAAGGGAAGATGTACTCAGCCCACACAAAGGGCACACTTTGCTTGAGTGATAGAGGAAGCTATGCCACTGGACCCTACAAGACACACCTACTACATTAGGCCACCAAGACAGCAAGTCATAGCAGCTCTACCTAATACACAGAAACAAACACAAGGAGTCTGCCAAAAAGAGGAGACAATGAAAGGTTGCCCAAATGAAAAAACAGATAAAAACACCAGAAAAATAACTAAACAAAATGGAGATAAGCAATCTATCAGATGCAAAGTTCAAAACACTGGCTATAAGGATGCTCAAGGAAATTAGTAAGGACTTCAACAGCATAAAAAAGATCCAGTCGGAAATGAAGAATACAATAATTAAAATAAAGGACAAGTTACAGGGAAACAACAGTAGAGTGGATGAAGCTGAGAATCAAATCAATGATTTGGAACATAAGGAAGCAAAAACAACCAATCAAAACAACAAGAAAAAAGGATAAAAAAACACGAGGATAGTGTAAGCAGTCTCTGGGACAGCTTCCAGAACTGATCCAACATTTGCATCATAGGGGTGCCAGAAGGAGAAGAGAAAAAGCAAGAAATTGGGAATTTATTTGAAAAATAATGAAAGAAAACTCCCCAAGTCAGTGAAACAAATAGACATGCAAGTCCAGGAAACACAGAGAGTCCCAAACAAAATGGATGCAAAGAGGCCCACTCCAAGACACATCATAATTAAAATACCAATAGTTAAAGATAAAGAGAGAATCTTAAAAGCAACAAGAGAAAAGCAGGTAATTATCTACAAATGAGGTCTCATAAGACCGTCAGCTCATTTCTCAAAAGAAACTTAGCAGGCTAGAAGGGATGGGCAAGGAATAGTCAAAGTCATGAAAAGCAGAGACCTGCAGCAAAGACTACTCACTCTACCCAACAAAGATACCATCAGAATCCAAGGGCAGACAAAGAGCTTCCCAGATTAAAAAAAAAAAAAAAAAAAAACTACATGACTTCATCATCACCAAACCATTATTATATGAAATGTTAAAGGGACTTATTTAAGAAAAGAAGATCAAAACTATGAGCAATAAAATGGCAACAAACACACCTGTCAACAACTGAATTTAAAAAACAAACTAAGCAAACAAGAACAAAGACAAAATCATGGATACAGAGAGCATTTTGATCGTTGCCACACGGTGGAGGAGGATGGGAGGATGATAAGGTGAAGAGGTGAGGGGGTTAAGAATGGTAGTTACAAAATAGCCATAGAGATGCAAAGTACAGTATAGGAAAGAAAATACCCAAAGAACTTATATGCATGACCCATGGACATGAACAATGGTAGGGAGATTGCCTGAGGGAGTGGGGGGTGCTGGATAGAGGGGGGTAAAGGGGGAAAAATTGGGACAACTGGAATAGCATAATCAATAGAATATAATTTTTAAATGATTAAAATAATCCAGCAACTAATCTGAGAGTCTTACTCCAACCATTTAAATACAATCACATGATCTCTGTGGGAGTCCCAGAGAAACACTGCCTAATTTTCCCTTTAATGAAGGGTTCAGTGTCCACCCATGGGACACGTGGTCAATAGATGGGCTCTAGCTCTCAGCTCCAACTGAGCTGACCTCAGCTGCAGAAACCCACCTCCCTGCAAGTCACACCCTCCCAGGGCTTCCCACATCCAGTAGTTTCACAAAAGGGAGATGCAAAGTTTGAGCCCTTTGGAAAGAGAAAAGGAAAACTCTGATGAATACAATGTGTTCCAGATGTTCCTATAATGAGTTCACTGAGGCTTCAGATGCACTCGTTTCCAGAAGCATTGACCCCTACAACATAACTTGTATTTCAAACACCATCTCAGCATCTGCTTCCAGAGAACCCAAGCTGTGACAACTCCTTTAATGCATAAGGAAGAAAAAGACATGGCTTAGTCTAATAAAAATGTCACAAAGAGAACACTGAATTGGAAATGGAAATTAAGAGGCCCAACACAAAATTGGTCTTTCCTACTACCTTAGTTCACAAATCTCTGAAGAGCAGGGTGACTGGCCCACTCATTCATCACATTAGCAGACAGGCTGATGACTTTTGCCAACTCTCCCAGACCCACCGCACTAAAAGCTAAACCAGGAGTTCCCAAATGCCTTTTATGGGCTCAGGTCAGTGCATGATAAGGTTTTTACCAACCTGTGGGAAAACGAGAAACATGGAACAAAGTAATGAACTTCTCAAAGAGTTAGATTTACTCAATTTATTTTCTTTTGTTTTTTGAATCAATTACTTTCCCATTTTTAAATTTGTTTTATTTATTTACTTACTTACTTATTTCTTTATTACTTGGCTATGTTAACATATCCTTTCCTTTGGAAATGGTGAGGTCATCCAGTAATAGGTACTTTGTGTGTGGGGGCAGGTTTTGTTTTTAATGTTTTGCAGGCAAAATCAGTCAGCTGCCGTTTCCCAGACTATTCCTGCATTATCACCTCAAAATTCTACTGAGTGGCAAAAGTCAGTAGATCTCAAACTTTCAGCACAGGAATACTCATTTCATCAATACTGATTGACACTGATTGATTTAACTGACAAGGATACAAAAAAATTGACTAAAGAGAATAGTAGACATGGATTCATGTTCTAAAAACTATGCTTTGAGTAGTTTACATATAGTCCTGGCAGGCTTTTGAATTCTGGAGATGGTGTGCTACTGTGACATGTATTCCCATTAAAGAACTTCTCCTTTCACAAATGTCCACCGGTATTTTTTTCAAGTCTAACTTTACCCACTTTAACGATAAGAAGAAAAAAATTCTTAGAATAAGTGGTCCCAAAATGTCCATTTGACTCTCCGAGTTGACCTCTCCAAAATTACTAAGAACTACAGAAAAGATGCTTATCTCAATCCTCCTTCATTTATCTCAAAACAATGTCTTCTTAGCAGCAACAATCCATCTACCCAAATCTAATACCCTCTTTCTACTTTTGGAGTCAAAATAATTTTTTTTGATTTTCCGATTACAGTTGACATACAATATTATATCGGCTTAAGGTTTACAACCCAGTGATCCCTTCTTCTTCTTAATAGGTATCTTAACATTGTAATACAAAAAAATCAGGGGACTAAGGGTCGAAATATATAAAAGTGAGAAGTGATATTGTAAATAATAATGAGATAATGTTTTATTAGAAAGCAGAATTTTTATATTGTAAATCAGTCCTCAGGTGATATGTTTTCTCCACTTGGTGACCAGTAATTTAACTACTTCTTCTGCCAACCAGTGTGACCTCCTCCTGCCCACTCCTTTATCCTCAAAAGTAAATCTTCCTTTTCCACCCTTCCCTTGGTTTTCTGCAGTTTCCTGCCCCCTTCTCCTGGACTAGCTTCTCAGCACTCTTCTCTCCTCAGAACAGCATCTCTCTTTGCAGGGTGCTCTGCTGCTCTCCACGTTCCTCTTGCTTTTGTTCTGTGTGCTCCTCAGCTGCGATTTTCTCCACTTTGACATCCCATGACCTTTTAAGTGGATTATTAAATGAATCCTTACTCTCCTGTTCCTGCTGTGCTGCTTCTCTTTGAAAAAGTTTAGCTGGAGGCTTTCACTGATGAACCATTAAGGATCAAGCCTATTATTGCAGGTCCCACTTTTCCAACTGCTTCAAAAACTGACAAGATATTTGGCACTATACTTTCACTAAAGAATTTTGTTGAGAAGCTGGTCCTTTCATTTAAAGGGGCAATGACTATGTGTGTCATTAAAACATAAGTATCTGGAGCTTCAACCTTCTGGAAGCTCATGCAAGCTTCTCCTCTCTCCATAGAGACTCTGGCCATTTTCTTGGCCTAAAGCAGATATTGAACACATTTCTGCATTTATTTCAACCAGATGCATAGGTAATGGCTGTAATCCATTTACTTCCAAGCTATTTAAGTATTATGTGTTCTTTTCATTGATGAGCTCTCTCCATGATAAGGCCAATAACCTTACCTCTCACCACAGCCCTATGTTAAGGCTGAGGACCTTAATTGCATCTGAGAGCTTCCCGCCACACTTCAGATTGAGCACCTAGGCCCTCCTACAGGTTTTTGAGGTTAATGACAAAGGATACCGTGAGCCAGGCATTGAGTCCAGGTTTCTTTCCCAGCTATAATTTTATAGGTGAGAGGACCATACCAATTACATCCACATCTGTTTCTGTGATGGTACCTGTGGTACCTGTGTTGTGGGAGCAAAAGGGTGAGGAAGGATATGACAGAGTCTTCTTGATGTCTCAGAAGATTAATTTTTCAGTTCCTTAAGAGTAATGTAAACCAATGCAGTAATAGTACCCCTTCTCTTAAAAGAAGTACAACGTTAGAAATATGAGTAACCAACACAATTGTTGTAAAGACAAAATATGATGTAAATAAACATATTTTGTAACTTTTAAACTCTGAAGACCATATAAGGTAAGAAGAAAAAGTAAAATTGAATCCGAATCTAAACTTCAATCTAATAAAAGTCTGCTATCTAAAAACAGAAACATTATTCTCTCTGTATATTTTACTTCACAAAATGTAAACCAGTAAGTTTTATGCCATTTTTAATATTTTAATTGCTCATTTTATTAGTGTTTATATCCAACCCACCTTCACAAATATTAAAGAGCTATTAAACAAAATAGTGATACCGTTATGAAACCATTTCAAAATACCATTATGAAACAAAAAACATTAGGAAAAGACATGCAAATATCCTAGTATGAGATCATTACTCTCGTACATCAAATTTAACTTTGGATATCTTAGAAGTCAGGAATGATACATGAGATAAAGAGACACACAGAGGAAATACAAAAATAAGAAAAATATTGTTCTCATCTTCTAGGGGCTTAAGTCAATGAAAAAAAATACATATACAGGAATGGTAAACTTATACCATAAAATAGAGGGCAGAGGTGAGGGCTTGTCTCTGACAAAGGGCAAGGACACATTTTTCTGTAAACTCTAGATTTAGATGATTGGTAAAGCTCTCAACACATTTCAGAGTAAGAGAAGAGAGTATGTATTTCATATTCTTATCTTCTTACTAACATAAAGCATAGCATTATCTGCTGCTTTGTGAGTGGGCCTATTGTTTCAAGGTCAGTAGAAAAAGTTCCCTTTGGCCATGGAATATACAATAGGAAATATATTTTTATTACATGTCACTAACAGTAGATATCAATAAATAAAAATAAAGAAAGCTAATTTTTTTCTCAATATAATGCAAGAACACTCCCTAATGACCTTCTTTTAGGTCAGAGAATATTTGGTAAGCCAAGGAATTTCTATTAGTAGTTCCTTATAGACAGTTTTACTTATTAAATATCCATCAAAATAAATGATTTCGCTCCCTTTAGAGTCCGGACTTAAGGAACTATAGCCTGAGCCCTTTAAATATATGAAAACTAGCTATGTTTATTTTATGAGTTAGAAAGTCTCACAACTCTCAGGGCCCACATCCAATTTGTATCTCTAAAATGACTTTTTATAAACCAGATTAACATATAATCTCTTTCCTGCAAACCATAGGCTGTTTATCCAGACCAAACAAAGATGTTCCAACATGTTAATTTCCACATGGTTTTAAAATACATGGCTATGCTGTGCACATAGAGCATGCTTTTCATACCATACTTCATTTTACCCCTCCAGTTTACTTGCTCTTTTCAAACCAGTTTTTGAGGAACATTCTTATTAGCAATCAGAACTAAAATCTATAGAAATACCTTTTTCCCCGTAGAACCAAAAGCGGAGAGTCTGGAGGTCATCCTGGAGCCGGGAAGCAGCTGCTGTGGCTGAAGGACCAGGGCTCAGCACTCCACTGAGTTTGATCTACATAAAGAGTGATGTGGTGATGAATGGGAGAGGTATGCAGTTCCACCCAGATCACTTTCATTGGGTTTTAATTGTTTGGATAGATAATTTTTTTTTAGTTTGTATAATTTTAATTAAAGTCAAATATTGGAATTAGCCATGATTTCTGTCTATTTAAAAATGGTTCAATGTTATGGAACAGCATATCCACACGATTTCTAAAAACACAGAAAGTCTATAAGTACTGAAATGGAAGATGATCACAAAAATTAAGTTAGAAAGTCAGATGCTGAACAGAACACACAATGGACTCTTTTTTTTTTTTTTTTTGCAAAGAGATGAAACGAGTGTACAAATATGTGTTTATGAAGGGAACAAAATATTTTGAAAGATATATAACAAAACAGTGGTCCTGCTGGAAATAGAATTGGAGGGGAAGAAACTTTCACTTTTTATTACATAGATATCTACACTCTTTAACTTTTGCATAATAGATTTATGATTAAATAAAATCAGTTCACATTTTATAGAAAAAATATTGAAGACAAGAATAATCTATTTTTATACATTGGTGATTTCCATATGAAAACAGTAAATATTTATTCTGTTATAAAAATGAATGCATTATTCTCCTCTCTGTTATTGTCATTTTGATGTTTCTAAATATATAATGTATGATTCTTTTCAGTTCTGCTTTTGTCTTTCTTGAGATATCAAACTTTCCACTTTACAGGCATTTAAGAAGAGACAACCTGGTGCTGGTTGAAAGGTATCTAAATCTTGCAACTCAAAGGTCTTGCCGATGAGCAGCATCTGACAGTTGGAGAGAAATGCACGATCTCGGGCCTCACCCCAGCTCTTCTCATTAACAAGATTCCCCAACAGATTCACATTTTCACTAAATATTAAGAAGCGCTGCTCCATCAGACTCATCTTTAGTCTATGATTCCATGATAAGTATCTCGTTTTTATTCCTGCCTGGGTGGGCACACAAAGACTAGGGGTTAGGAGGGCTGGAGCCTGACCTCTGTATTGCCTTTATTGAGTTCATGGCTCCAACTTTGTTTATTGGAAATCACCCCAGGACAGATAACCAGGGAGGCTCGCAGATCCAAGTGTATAACTCTACTCACGGTCAGATAGGAAACAGCATGACCCGCTGTGGGTTCTGACGCTGAGTTAGTTGGAAGTGGCTATTAGAAGATATACCACACAAACAATGTGTTCCTTGTGTAAACATTTATTCAGTTTGTTCTTTCAAAAAACAAATGTTTACACAAACAACACATTTTACGCGTGGAGGGGAGAGGAGGATAATTGGGGGAAAGAAGGGGAAGGATCATCAAGGAACAGGTATGAAAAAACGCATGGACAAAGCCAAAGCCGGGTAGGATCGAGGTGGGAGGCAGGGAGGGGCGGGGCAGGGGGAAGTAGGAGGGGAAAATGGAGACAACTGTACTTGAACAACAAAAAAAATTATATAAAGCTTGATTTTTGCCAAAAAATAAACATTTATTTATTCACATTTAAATGAAAATTCAGGAACTGAAAGTCTGGGTGAAATGAAATGTGGTCAAAATAAAATAAGTAGTTTGGGCTATGAAATGGAGAAAAAATGCACATACCAGAATTGCCATTTTCTGAGTTTATTAAAAGTATAAAACACTTTGGAGTAAAATTAAAAAAACAAGGACATTTTAGCAATATCGACTGGCACTGTTACTGCATTCATTTATTTTTTTTCTATTGATTTATACCCCATTGTATTAAAAATGTAAAGTAAAATCACTTGCCAACTTGTAGACAGTAAGAGCTTTTTTGAATAAATGAACGAGTACTTCAAGCCTTTTATGAGTACAGAAACTTTCGTGTCCTATAATAGTACAGATGAGATACCCTGAAAAGCCTTTTTTATAAAACAAGTAGAAATGCTAGGTCAAATATAACACATGCACTTTTAAGTTCAAAGCTGCACTAGCAAAATTTGAGTCAAATCCCCAGAGTCCCAAAGCAAAGAGGTCATTGCAAACCAGAGACATCAGCACAGGAACTGACACTCGGCAGCCTGGGGGAAATGGTCGCCATCAATAACCTCGAGTCTCGGGTTTGATGCTCATAGGAGGACAGGGGACAGCCTGTGCCAAATGAAAACTTGGAACTGATACCTCACATGCAGACAGGACCTTCAAAAGCCTACACCTTCAGTGAAAGGACCCACTTAGAAACTAGATGCATCAGCACAAGAAGTAAATTATGAAGTTCCTGTCTAGACACCTGGGCTCTGGGTGGAAAAATTCGTCTCCTGTAAGAATCTACAATCGTGAGCCGAATGTCACATGTTTTCAAAGTTTAATTTAAACCACCTATGTTTCCTAGGAGACTAGAAATTAAACAAAAGTGTTCTTGAGCTAATGATACCCCACAGTTTCTTGCCAAAGCAAATTAAAATCCTGTCTTGAAAAATTCTCTCTCAATACAGGCTACACAAGACTCCCACAAGGAAAGCCTTCTGATGACATAAGAAACATCAGAAAATGCCACCGTTAAATACAGATGATAAAGTATTTTTAAATTGATGAGACATAGAAATAAAAAGGGAAAAGAATGAAGTTTCAATGTAAAAATAATAAGTAGAAAAAGAACCAAATAGAACACCTAAGAATGAAATACATAGTTAATGAAAGTTAAAAGAGAAGTTTCATTTGATGAACTAAATATTATATTAGTCACAGCCAATTAGAGAATTGATTACCTGGAAGAGATGATTCATATAACAAATACCTGAAAATAAAGTGAGAGAAAGGATGAAAGAAAAATTGAGAGTCTAACATTATAAATCTAACAAGTGTTACAGAGGATGAAAATAGAGATAATAAGAAAAAGATCATTATTCTTAACAATAATGCCTGAAAATTTTCTAGAATTAATGACATATTTTTCTTACGCTAGATTCTCAAATAAGGTGTAAATAAGAATAAATCCACACCTACACATATACCTTGTTGAGTAATCATACAATTTAAAAGGATGGAAAAAAGTTAAGGCAAAAATTCAGATTTACAAAAGGGCAAAAATCAAACACTAAACTTGTTTCATTGAAACAGTATCTGTAGAGTTGAGAGAATAGAGCTGTAACCTATGATTCTATACTCAAATATCACTTAGGAGTGAGGACAAAACACATTTAGATAATCACGCAACAAGTTCACCACTAATTGCTTTCTTTTTTACTTCTTGATTACAAAGAAACAAATGCTATACATTTTGGAGAAAAGAAACATGAACCCAAAAGAAAGAAGTTAATTGCAGGAATCATTGTAAGGAAGGCAGTATGTAAGCAATAGTAATTATATAAAATAAGAACAATAATGCCTAACTTGGGAAACATGTCCCGGTGGAACTAAGTTACTAAAGAACTCTGGCACATGAGGTGGGAGATAACAATCAGTATTATGCATTCTAAGGTCTTTGTTTTGTTCTACAGAAGAATGAAGATACTCATCATCTTTAAACTAAACTTTAAAATGCTTCAATGAATACATCATATTAAAATTTAAGGTAAATCAGTCAAACAATAGGAGAATGGATAACAGCCAGATTAGTAGAAGGGAAAATCTGAATAAAGAAAATTTAAATAATACGAAAGGTGTAAAGACAGGGAAGGGAAAAAAGTTATAAACAAACAGCGAAATTAGAAAATAGTATAATGGGAAAAATAATTCTTATTTTTGGAGATATAAATTGTTTGAGGATATAAATTGTAACAGAAAACTCTGCCCAATCATGTACAACTACTCCTAGATACAGATCCTAGACAAAATTGGGGGTAGGAGGCAAAACCTTATCTAACGTTTAATCAAGACCTATCTTAGAGTTGCTTGATTGAAAGCACTATTTGCTGATTCTCAATAATTTAAAGAAGACCATATTTTTTAGACTAGTATGATGAAGCTTGCAGATAAAAAAATATAAGAGCTAAAATCCCTGCCATCAAAAAGATAGAAATCAGGATGCGAACAAATGGCCAGGTCCTTTAGTGCCATGTAACCAGAATGAATAGTTCTCCATCCTTCTTCAAATTACCAGTCTTATTAGCCTAGAGGGCTGAATAATTTGGTTAACAGATGCACTGAGAAAACAAGTAATTTGGCAAAGCAGGAGGGATGGGCAGAGTTTTCCAAAGGAAAATCAAGGTGTCATGACTAAAGAAAGGAAAACGAAACCCTAACCCTAATCCCAACCCCTGTGTGTGTGTGTACACACACATACATATATGCTAAAAGTAATTCAACTTTACTTGCTGGATATTTGCTTAAGTATAGCCATAATTATTACATGATATTTGATTCAAGGGAAGTATACATTTCTAGAATAGTTATTACATTCTTTCTCTTTCTCCTTAAACATTTATTACAGTGATCACCAATCAAATGACTGTTGGCGTTAGACAACTCAAGGAAACAAGTAAAGCAGTGCTGTGATATGGCGATAAATGCAAACTGACTTTCAGAGGTAGGAACAAAACAGGAAATGGTGAAGGCAAAGGACAAACTGGACGGCCCCAGACCCAGCCCAAGGAAGCAGTTGTCGCTCACCTCAAGCTGATTGTCACCAGGCGAAAGGCTGGCCAAGTAGAGCGAGATCTTTTTCAAAACAAAAAATCAAGACACAGGAGTTTACGCAAAATAGACCAATATTTACCTTGATATCAATTTTTAACTGATATTGGCAACTGATTCGATTTTTAAAATACTGAACGAACTACCACCAGACACATCAGTCAAACATAGTTGCAGGACCATTTCTGTTGTTGGCCATCTGTGGGCTGTGGCTGCGGACCAGTGACCTGTGGGGGGTACTGTCCGTGCGAGGGGCAATACGTTTCACTTTCATGTACATTGTTAACCTCACAGGGCAACACTGCTGTATCTGCTCTACACAGTCAATCGTATGTTAGAGAGCTTAACAATAAAAAATAATATAGTTTATCTGTACCTTTTCATTGTATTTCTTTTACTTGGTAGTTTTTATTGTTAACGCATTTTAGATTCATGACAAATTGAAGCAGAAAGTACACAATTCCCATATTCCCTTCACCCACATATGCAGAGTCTCCCGTGACTATCAACTTTGGCCACCAAACTGGTTCATCTGTTGCAATTGATGAAACTACACATCATTATCATCCAAAGTCCCTAATTCACATTCAGCATTACTCTTGGTGGTGTCATTCTGTGGGTTTGAACAAATATTTAATGACATGTACCCACTACTATAGTATCATGCAGAAAGAATAGTTTTACTGCCCTGGAGATCTGTGATCTGCCTACTCATCCCCCCACTTCTCCTAACCCCAGGCAACCGTCAACCTTTCCACTGTATCCATCATTTTGCCTTTTCCAGACTATCATATGGTTATAATCATACAGTATTCAGCATTTTCAGATTGGCTTTTGCAAGTAATAATATGCACTTAAGGTTGTTCTATGTCTTGATAGCCTTTTTGTTCTTAGTGCTGGACATTCAGTGGTCTGTGTGTACCACAGTCTATTTATTCATTCATCTACTTAGGGATATCTTGGTTGTTTCCAACTTTTAGCAAATATGAATAAAGCTGCTATAAACATTCAGGTGCAAGACTTAGCAAAAACATAAGTTTTTTATTGATTTGTGTAAATACCAAAGAGAATGAATGCCGGATGGTATGTTAACAGCATTTTCAGTTTTCTGAAAAGCTGCCAAAATATCCTTCAAAGTGATTGTACAATTTCGCATTCCCATTAGCGATGGGTAGGAGTTTCTGTTGCCGCATATGTTGAATTTGGTGTTGCCAGTGTTTTGGATTTAGGCAAACTTCCCAAATGACATAAGGTATTTAGCATCTTTCCATATGCTTATTTACCATCTATATATCTTCTTTGATAAGGTGTCTGTTCATGTCTTTTGCCATATTTAAGTTAGGTTGTTTGTTTTCTTATTGTTGAGTTTTAAGAGTTCTTTGTTTATTTTAGATAACTGCCCTTTCTCAGACATGGTTTTTACAAATTTTTTCCCCAGCCTGTGTCTTGTCTTCTTATGTATCTTGATCCTCACTTCTCTTTGATCGAATTGATTGGGGTGACATTGATTATCACGATCATACAGGTTTCCACTGTACATGTCTGTGGTACAGGATCTGTATATTGTATGTGCGTCCACCACCCGAAGTTTCCTTCTACCCGATGATCAATATGGTAAGCCAGCTAATCCTCACTTCAAAATTAAACATTATCATCTATTATCCGATTTTTTAAAAGACAGTGATATTTCCTTATATTGTCAATAATTTCTGCAATTATTTAAATGATTTTTATAGAATACATTATGATTTTTAAAAACAGCGGTAGCCAATCTGGCTTATCAGATATGTTTTCAGCAAATATCAAAACACTGTTAAAAGTCTGAAAACTACAAAATCAGCAGTTATTCTTACCCTGAATTGTAATTTATAATTTCCATGTACGTAAAGCCAATAGCTAGCTGGAGAGAAAATAATCACAATCAAATAAAATCAAAGGAGGAGGAAGGGGAAGCAGGGCTATTTCAGAGACATTTCTTTCTCTTGACTCAAAGACAAAAACCATGTGTGACGAGCATTTTAAGGCTATCTAAAAAGAATTAGAACATACTGTCACCCTGGTAAGCTGAAAATCCTATGGTTGTTTGGAAATTCTGTATAAAAGCGTTTATTCCACTCCAGTGGATGACTAGGAAATTTCAGGCTTCGTTATCTTTTGTGTGAGTATAAATAGGGGTGTGAAGACCCTTCCACCTACTTGGATTACAAAAATGGACCCGATGAAAATTTATGTGCCTTTTCATCCTTATTATTTTTATGATAAGGCTTGGCACATCTCTCACAACATAGGTAAAGATTTACCCATTATTCTGGGTAGATGTTTATTCTAAGGCAATAGCTATCCAAAATGCCCTTTTAAGTAAACAGGGGCTTTGACCTGAGCTAGTTTCTGGAGAAAGGAAAAAAGCAGCCCTCTATGGGCAGGAGGAAACAGGAGGCCGATATGAAAGCCTCAATAAAGAAAAGGAAGCAAAGACAGTGTATCAAGTATCAGGTCCAAAGAAGGTGGGCAAAGGGCTTTAGGTGTTAGCTAAATAAAAGTCTACAGCTTGGAATAAATAAACAGGAGAAACTTGAGAAAAGTAACGTTGTAGGAATATGTGGCCTGTGCGTTGGTTGTGGAGAAAGTTAGTAAGGAAGAGTCAAGTGAAAGACCTGAAAAGACACCCAACAGTCAAGAATTATTTCATCAAAGATATGCCCATGTCCTCACTCAAAGATGCTATTTGAAAACTCTTTTTCTTTTTCATTGATTCTGTAAATTTCTTGAAGATAAATTGAAGGGAAAAAATTCAAAAAGAAAGAAAAGACCTCCAATTTAAAATAATCTTTATTCACAGTTTTCACTAGTAAACTGCCACAAATTATTAACATATCTTTGCAAAGAAAAACATCCTTCAAATGTTTAACATGTAAGTAATTATTACAACTTTTCAGCTCTTTTTATTCCTTGTTTCTTCCTAGAAATCAGTCCTCCTTTGGACCCATCTTATTTAGACATAACATAGTATCGTTTTGAAAAATTTTACAGAATGGTTTCACTTTGATGAGCAAATGAAATTTCAAGAAAGGAAAAATAATTTTCAGTCAATTTATTTGCCTTAGAAAAAAAAGAAAATGGGATTGCGCCTGAGATAAGCAGGAATGTAACATTTACCCATGAAGTAGAAACTCATTGCAGAACTGCTGCACAAATAACCAGAGCACGGAGCAACTCGATTTCACACTGTGCAACTGAAATGTGCTGCAAGTAATTGCAATTAATGTAATGGAAACTGTCTCTGCACCATGGTTCAATAGGTTGTTTAAATGTTGCGCTAGAAAAATCTAAAATTATTTTTCAGCAAAACAGAGAAGATGATCACTGTATTTCATCGAATTCAAGCACCCTCTAAGATCCTAGCACTAAGAGAGTGTTTGTGATCCACACGGCCCTCTGATTCCAAAAGTAGTGTACGCGTGACATCTGGGAGACAGAAACTGCCTTCTCCACCACTGGCTGCCACCCAAGACAGGTTTAGGTGTGTTGATATTAATGTCTTCAATGCAGTCTGTAGTTTGCCTTTGTAATGCTTCTTATAACCATAAGTAACTGCTTGTGTAAGCATATGTGTAATGCTCCTCTCACTCATTACACAATAAAACCTCTGAGAGCATGGACCATCACTGTCATTTGGTCCCCCCAAAGCCAGAGCTAGTACTGAGCATAGAACGGATGTTGAGAAAATACTGAAAACAGATTAGTGCAGTAAATGGATGAGGTAGATATGTGAAAGATAAATAAAATAGATGATCGGTAGACAGAAACATAAATTTATTCTTCAAAATAAAAGTAATTTTGTTTAAATGAGTTGTTAATGTCACATTCACATTAAAATAAAATAAATTAAATTATTTGGGTTGGCCAAAAAGTCTGCTTAGTTTTTTATCCATAAAATGAAAGACACATTTTTCATTTTCACCAGTGACTGTATTGATTTGGATATTTTGAGTATGTCAGCTGTCTCCTGCTATTGGCTTCTAGTGGGTAGAGGTCAGGGGTGCTGCTAAACATCTTCCAGTGCATAAGACAGCCCCACAGCAAATAATTATTTGGCCAAAATATCTATAGTATCAAGAAACTTCACAAACCACTTTTAACACATTCCATCAATCATAGCACCTTTTCCATACACTACAGAAATTTTTGCATTTCAGTTGCATTTTAACCTTTTTTGAAACAATAAAGCATAACATGCTGAAAACATTCCATATTTTCTTCCATCTTCAGTATTAAAATGGCTGCACAAGAATTCAACAATTTTGATTTTTTTAATGCACACTGATATGACAGCTGTCACAATACAATCTAACAAAATCGTTTCGAATGAAGTTAAAGACAGCTAAGCACTACTAGAGCTAAACAAACTTTTTACCCAACCCAATAAATTAAAACAAAAGGGTACCGAGCATGTAGGCACGTAATGCTTGGACATGAGCACATGTTAGTTTGTGTTCCTACAAAAGCAGACCTTGAGGCAAGGACCTGTCCATAGAAGAACACACAAGTGAAGAAGTTGGGCAAATGAGACAGGACAGTGAAGTCAATAAAATGCCCATTAACAAACAGGTTGATTGCTTTGAAAAAACAGTGCTGAAGCCCTCTGAGAAGGGATGTGAAATGTGGCTGAGAACTGTCCCACCACAGAGCATGGAAGCTGGCACTTGGGTTTCCCCGCCTCCATCCCCTGTTGGTGAGCGCTGAGTGGGTAGCAAACGCATGTGATGAAGCCAGCTCTCTCAGTGCATTCAGGTGATAGTACTCGCTGGGTCTGGAACTGTGACCTGTAGCTGCAGCCTTACTCCAGTGGTCCAAGGAAATGAGATCACAGCACCTGCACTGAGTGCGGGCAGGAACAGAGCAGAGCTGGAAGATCCCTGTGTTCATAGGAGATGATGGGGTTAGTGCTATCAGTTCCCATGGAAAAGGCTCAATACTGTGACTAGATGCCAAACTTGACTCATGTTATTCTTTTGATCCCAGAAATTTTAAGCAAGTGTTTCCCCTGGAAGCCATGCCTAAAAGTATTGTAATACCACTTAAAAAAGGATTCTTTGGAATTAAAGTAGACATTTCCAGGAGCTAATAACATTAATTATTAATTGAAAGTTATTTAATTGAAAGACAGTAGTGGAAATTTCAGCTTGAGCTTAAGCAATATCACCCTAGGATTGAAAAAAAAATGTCTGGAAAAGACTAGAGAACTGGAGGAATTGGGTCACCTGGGCTCTGTTTGTTTAAAGGTGTTCTCCATGCTTCTGGGCTAAAACTCACCCAGGAGAAAGGTGTCAAGACATATAAGAGTTTGCCCTTCATACAGTCAGATGTCTGTCAATCAGATTCCTTGTGACCCAGTTTCCAGGGATGTTATCCTGAGCTTTAATAAAAGGAGTTTATGATAAATGAGTAAAACTGGAAAGAACTAATCCCCTAAATCTCAAGCAGACATTGACTTCACGGTGACAGGGAAAACAACTAGAAATGTCTAGTTAGGTTCCATTGGTACCAGTTGCTTCAGACAATGGCATCTTTGGCAGTGACAGTAGTCAGTATAGGTGAACTTTCAGTGGATTTGGAGCTGGGTCAGCAGACATAACCTTGCGTGTCCGCAGCTGCTTTGCTAGGTTAATGGAAGCAGAAGCTGCCTTCCCCAAGAGTCGCTTCTGGGAATGGGAAAAGTAGAGAAAGAAAACATCAACTATCACAATATAGAATAAACTGTTACTACAGATTATACTCGAGGCAAGCCTTATGGACTTTCAGAACAATTTAGATGTATATTTGAGAAGGAAACAGTGCAGTTTATGTAACTGGAGGTGAGGGAACACATAGAATTTTTTTTTCTGGTAGCTATTGTGTGACCCTCAGTTGGTGTGACCTGAAGAACCCAATTTGCATGAGAATTTATGAGAACCTTTCTGGAATCTACAGATACTTTAAGGTACAGCATGGTCAAAGTTAGGAATCACTGACAAAGCATAATCTCCTAAGGGCACTGGAAACTCAATTTGAATTTTTAAACAATCCACTAGCCCCCACCTTTTGGGAAGCACCTGTACCAGGACATGGGAGTCACACACGTCACCATGGGTCATATGAAGACACAAATCACATCGAAATATTTACAGCCCTGAGAACGCCAATCACTCCATGAACAGTGCATCTAGAAACAGGTCAGCTTAGTTTGGTTGGCTCTGTTCTCTTCTTTTGTTCCACATTGGCTCTGATCACTTTGCCATTGTGTCTTTTATTAATTTTACATTATAACATACAAAGGAGTGTTGGTAACTATCTTTATCTGGGATATAATTTCAATATTCAGAAAGTTTTTAGTAAGTAAAATATTCACAGTATTAGTCCTTAGAAAACACAAAACTATTCTTCATCCATAAAACAAGGAAAAACATTGCTTTGTGTAGTGAAGTTTTCCTTTAAAAATATCAATGTCTTTGATAGGGGCTGTTAATGATTGAATTCTTAGAAAGCACATAAAGATCATGAAGAGAATTCAGAGGAATCAAAAGGGTACTGAAAGAATTAAAAAATAATAACTATGTGAAAAGACTTAGAAAATTGGGATTTTGTCTTAGAAAGAAGACAACTTCCCTGGGAATTATTCTTTCATAACAAGAAGCTCTATTAGAGGCAGAATGAGAACCGGTTGTTGTCTGTGCCCAATTAGAAGAGAGGACACAGGGTAGAGTGGCAGCGGAGGGGAGTTAGGCTAGCGGTTAAAAAGGGTTGATGTGAACGAGGGACGGTAATCCTCAGCCACTGCTGGCAGACACTGTTGAACATATGCCTGTGTGCACTGGAAGTCAATAATAGGCTGCAAAATTTAAAATTCAGAAACTGCCCTGGCTGGTGTGGCTCAGTGGATTGAGCAGTGGCCTGTGAACCAGAGGGTCACAGGTTCGATTCCCAGTCAGGGCACATGCCTGGGCTGCAGGCCAGGTCCCCAGTATGGGGCGTGTGAGAGGCAGCCACACATTGATGTTTCTCTCCCTTTCTCCATCCCTTCCCATTGCTCTAAAAATAAATAAATACATTATATATAAAATTCAGAAACTTACCCAGAGGTATCTCAAGATCTCTAGGCTCTTCTTTGAACAAGTTACACAGAAAACATGATTTCCAGCTTTTCACGCCTTTGTCTTCATTGTGTGTCAGGATTAGCAAGTTCTTATTAACTGTTTTTTTCCACATTAGTTTGTTTTACTGAATTCAAGTGTGGCTTAATTTTCAGGTTTCAGAATGCAGAAAATGCCTGATAGATGTAGGATGTGGGAGATAAATAAAGTTAGTGGTTTTAAAACACTTTGTGCAACAAAAATGCTTGCTTCTAACAAAATCTTTTGGGATTGGTCAGTATGGATAAGCAGAGCTGCTCTGGTCACCAGAGAGTGACAGTGAGTGGGGCAGGGTCCTGTTGCTCTTACCCCTCGTCCCTGCTCTCGGTACCCACCCTTCCAACAAGCCCCAAGAGGTCCTGGAGGAGCCTCTATGGCTTTTTAAGAGCAGTTTAAAAATCACTGACCCAGAGAAGAATGAAATATTGCACGCTGGTAGGAATTTATAGCTCACAAAATGATTTAAAGCACATTGTCTGTGTCCTCCTGCCTCAGCACTCAGATTCCATTAAAGCATATCATTTAAAAGCATCTGGTAATGACTTTTTAAGGGTGATCATAGGTCTAGTTATACTAAGTTTAATGAGAAAAACTAGTTTAATGTAGAGGGAATTTTTTTTATTTACAAAAATTATGGGAAGAATTCCTAGCTCCCTCATTTTTAAGAGACGTGTGAAATGAAAAGTGCTTCTATTGAATAAAATACAAGAAAATTGTACTACTTAGAATTTGCTATTGGACCAGGGCCAACTTCTCCATTAGGCATAAGAGGCATAGGGTCCTCAGCTCTTTTGGGGAACAGGAAGATGTTTTATTCTTTTAAAACTGGAATGTAGAAAATGAACTAGGCCAAAGAAAATGGTTTATTATATAATATTAATCATTTATTTGGATTGTCTCCTGTTCATCCCATTGGTAAGGGAGAGATTTCTGAAGTAGGACTGTGGCAATGGCCCGGAACACGGCACCTGACATGGGAAAGATGACACCCACAGCAGTTTGCTGGTCACCTAAGCCCCAGACCTGGGAGAGGAGCACTCTGCACGGTTTGGGGTCACACAGCAGCTGCACTCAGAGCACCGTGAACAGCTGGGCCCTGTGGGAGCCTGGCTCTGCAGTGTTGAGAGGATGAAGTGCCCCCTGGTTCCCACAGGAGGACGTGATGGGCCGGTTTGAATAATTCCACAGATTGGCTAGGAACTGAAATCCACTACTCGGGGAGAAGCAGGGACCGTGCCTGGTCCCTCTGATAAAAAAGGATTGCTTGACTACAGACCTTATCCACAAGAGCAGAGTAGGAAAAAGGACTAAGGTATTGAGCCACTTAAGGCCCTCTGGGTTTCACCAGCTATCAAGGCAACCTTTAATATTGAACTTTTATACCAATAAGTCATAAAATACATTTCAAATACATATATACATACTTTAATGAATGAAGGGACCCACAAAAACAAAAGTACCTGGAGTACACATGTGGTCCCATTTGGAACTGGTTTAGAGCTAGTCTGCCACCTCTGTTTCAGACTAAAACAAGGGTCTTAATTAACTTCAAGATCCTTCACAATCCAGCTCTGTTCTTAATCTCCCACTTAAAAATAATGGGGTCCATACATCTAAAGTTACTGCATGAAGGACATGTAAGGGAACTACTTAGTGTCAGAATATGTGATTAATGTGGCTTTCTTTCCTGAAAAGACACTCTCTGTAATCTTGATCAAATTCTTCAATCTCTCTGAACTACAAGTTCCTTATCTGTGAAGGAACAGTATAAAGATGAAATCAGTGAGGTAGCGGAAATCACCTCTCACAGTGTCCAGCCTGTGTTACTTGGATATAAGTCATCATTGCAATAACGTGTTGACTTTATTATTTCTGAATATTCTCTATAGATGTTTCCTGGGATTATTAGGCACTCAACGCATATGAAATGAATGTATGTGTAGATAAACAAATGAACTTACATATACACAGGAATCCTTGTCTTCACTCACAATGTCTTCCTCACCTAGAATGTCCTCCCCACTCTTCTTTGTTTTTCTAAGTTCTGCCCTTCTTTAAAAAACCAGATTTCATCTCATTACATAATTTTTTAACAACCTAGATCTCTTTGATACTTTCTCTGAATTTTTAGAGAATTTATTCTCTGAGACACTGAAGTTGAACTGAACCCATGATGACTTGTTTATTTATTCTTTAGATTATTTCCTATCTCCCTAGACCATAGAACTTTCAATGTTAAGGAGCATGTCACCTGCTTTTTCATTTTCTTAGCTTTCATATCATTTCTGGCTCACAACAGCAACTGAGTCGAAGATGAATAGCAGGCTTTTCACTCTTGTTCTCTTACCTGTTTGAGTTGATAGCGTTATCATCTCTTCAGACATTTGGACTCAACATTGTAGTTTCCAAAGATAAACGCAGACTCTCAGGCACCCTGGATTTAATATGATCCCTAATGTTTGAAGGTAGTTTTATTGTCAAAGAACACAGACTGAGAAGTGGGTGAGGTTCCCCTGCCAATAGCACCAAATGCCCTACATCTTCCGCAATGACCCAGGGACTCATGTCCACGTCAGTGTCTCCTCAAACCCTTTCACGCTCCCGTACTCTTCTTCAACCACTTACTCTGCTCTGTCTCCGAGCTGTTTCCTGTACACCCCAGTTCCACGTTCTCCAAGTCAGGCCTGCGTCAGTTCCCTTCTGGATCGCTGAAACGGCCTCTGAATGGCTCTGTCTCCTTCAGTTTATCCTGACTCTTGCCACCTAAATTAGCTTCATAACATAGTTAATTTTTTACTCAGAAAATAACCTCTTGATCTAAATATTGTTGTTTATTCAGTATTCAATCATTTATGCTTTAAATACCATGTCCAAATTCTTTTACCTAGAATCATAATTCCTTTCAATGAGTATTTTTTCAGTCTTACTGTGTATCGTATCACACCCCTTAAACATTATGCAAGCTGGATTCACAAGTCTCCGAAAAGCAAATAATACTTTTTGTTTCTCTGCCCACATTCAAGTTCCCTCTATTCATAATGTCTGTATGTAAATAGACCTCGTAAGGTATACCCCTATCATTTTAAATTCAGCTGAACCTCGAATCTACAATATTGATGGTTTTTTGTATCTTCTTCAGGAAGACTACATAGGCTACGTTTTCTGCTGTGAATGATTTCTCATATCTAAACATTCTGTCCATTCCTCATTCTAGCATTTTCACAATTTATCTTGGAATAGTGTGTGTGTGTGTGAGTGTGTGTGTGTGTGTGAGAGAGAGAGACAGAGAGACAGAGAGACAGAGAGAGAGAGAGAGAACCATATCTTGCCATACATAATGTGCATCCATGTTTTTGGCCCAAACTTCCAGGGAAAAAGTCTTTCATTTTAATTTTTAATTCAATTATTTATTTATTTATATTTAGATACTTGCTTTTTGTATTATAAAGAAATTTTAGCATTTATTTTTGAATAAGTAAATATTATCATTGCTTTTTAGAGTTACACTTTTAATGCATAAGCATAAATAAAAGAACTAAAAATATATATATATAGGTAAGGAATTAGTACTACCCACATATAATGCACATCCTTATTTTTCCCTCAAAAACTTAGGCAAAAAGTGCACATTATACATGGCAAAATACGGTACTCTGCTAGATGGTGAAATTCCACTTGATAAATATTAATGTCTGATTATCTTTCCATCCCTAATAGTACTTAGAATTATGCCTTGCCCAAAGTAGGTAATTAATAAATGCCACTGAATTGAATTTTTCCCCCTGAACTAAAAGACAAAAACCCTCTAGGACTTTAGTGTCAGAAACAAAAAATTCCAATTAGTTATGTCCACTTCAACTGGAACTAAAAGTCAATAAATCTTTTACCATACATTATCCCATTAATCACCTTAATTTCCTCCTTCAAATTTTAATGTAAACATCGCCTACCCTTATACAATGAATTTTGCAAGTATTAGAAAAAACATAAACAAGTAATAAACTGATTTTCCCTACAACAGTTTTCAAATATTTCCTAAGAAAAGGTATTTCACAAATAAAAAGTTCCATGGACATAGGAGTTTTTGAAATACCAGGTTAAAGCAAGTTGAACCAATCTCCTTGCCACAGGTTTTTAGTACATTTTAATGCATTGTGAATATCAGAGAGAAAAAGTATATAGAATTCCCTAAGCAAATTCTTGCTGAGAAAACTTTTTCTTCCACAGCATGCAGCATACTGATGGGATGGTGTCCAGTGGAGTATTTTGGAAAATACTGTTCATGGGTGTTAATCTATTTTAACACAAGTAAAAATCTATTGTAAAGATTATATAATTTTTGCAAGGGATAAGTAATTTAATTACCAGCATGCTTAAATATATGAGAATATCAAAATAACTCTCTAAAAAATTAAAGATTCAGTCAATTTGTTATTTGCTAATGTAAGCCCTGTAAACAATTCTTTATAACACAATGAAGCCGTGTCTATATAGGTCAAAATCATTAGAAGCTTGAATAAAATAGCACACATATACTTTTTCAGTATTGTTTTTCAAAACAATAACTAAGCAATTTTCACAAACCTATGAGTTTTGTGCATAAGATTTTTCAATCATGAACCCAGCATTTATGGCTGAGAAAGCTGTTGAACAACCTGAAGTCACTTAATTTTTAAGCATTTAATTTTTATACAGTAAAAATGTCTCGATTTACATGGATATGTAGAATACAATCTATTTATTAATTTCTACACTGGTGGAGTTGGCATAATATTTTTTATCTTTGTGAACCATTTATATCCCAAAGTTAGTCACATGGTAAGCATGAGATTCTTGAGCAATGATTAGAAATTAAATTGACAGGCAGTCATCACTAGTCCAAATAGTTATTGAAAAAATACTGAAGTTGTTTGATTTAGTCATACTTATGATTTAAATATTCATCTTCCTATTGTTTTACTATAAACTAAAGGGTCTCTTATTCCTATGTAACATATAGTACAAACTAAGGAAAAGTTATAATAGTCTAGAATACCTTGAAACCTTGGCTCACTGGAGGCACTAGAACATTGGCTGTGATTATTTTTTGATATTATCTCAGTCATCAAATTAATCTCTAAAAGTATACATTTGTTGGGCTTGTTGCATCAAAAAGACAACAAAATAATTGAGACTAAAACCATATTATGGAATAAAATTTACATGTAATGAACATTTTACACTGCATTTTCCTATCCCCTGAGTGGTCATTAGTAGGATTCAGAGTTTATAGTCATGCTTTCAAGCTGATTTAACTATAAGATATGTGAGCCGAGTTAAGCCAGTCCTACTCTTTTCCACTCGGAACAGAGGCAGGAGACTGATAGAGACCTATTCAGCACCCACGTGTCACTATGTTCCTTGTAAACCCTGAACTCAGCCTCTGTGTGTGACGGAAGTGTAACATGTATATTCAGCAGCCAAGGGAGGCCATATTATTCCAAAGAAAGCTTTTCTCCAGGAAAAAAGAAACAGTGAGAGGAGGTAAAATAAATAATCAGAGAAAATAGAGCACCAAGAGGGAAAAATATAGAGGAGGAGAGAGAATGCTTCCCAAGTCCCGATAACTTCGAAGTTCCCTTTGCAGGCCTTTTCTTCAGGCTTATCTGCATTTCTGTTTGTGCACATTTTGAACCACTCCTATGTTCTGATTTTTTTTCATCTCTATTGTGCTCAAGCTAGTTCAAGTTAGATAATGTTATTTGTCATAACCAAGTTTTAAACAATGTATGCAGGAAATTAATGGATAGTTGTAGGACAGGAGCCTGGTTGAAAGAAGGTGAAGGGAGTAGCTGAAGAACCATATGCATGACCTAAGGATGACCTAAGGATGTGGACAACCATGTGGGGATTGCCTGAGGGAGTGGGAGGGTTGAGTGGAGGGGGCACCGGGGTGGGGGTCGGGACAACTGTAACATCATAAACAATAACATATAATTTAAATTTAAAAAAGTTAACTCTTCCACTTACAAATTGCATGACTTTGGTTGAGTAACTTAACCTCTCTGTGCCATAGTTGCCTTATTTATAAAATGGAGAGAATAATAGCATTTACCTGACAGAGTTACTGTGAAGGCTCAAAGAGAAAGTGCACAGAAGGAGTTTATCAGAGAGTGAGGTAGTCCTCAGTGAGGTGCACACGAGACAAGCACACGCACCGACACACACATTGGTCCATAAAATTGTCAAACTGCTTTATAGAGAATTCCAGGTCTTTTAAGGAAAAGGTCTATAAAAACAGTAAAAACAAACTCATCCTATAGGACAAATATCCACTAATAGTGACAAATGTCCATTAATGGTCACAAGTATCCATTAATAGTCACAAATTTCCCTCAATTTACAAGCATAGATATTCTCTCATCTGTTCATTCCCTAAATTCCTAAATGTGGCTAGCTTCTAGGAATACAAAGATAAAGGCACACCTCTTTCATATTAGGTGGTCATTTTTTAAAGAGCAGGCATTCATATTCTTAGTATTTCTACACAGTTTTACACTGTTGTTTAAGCATTTGAAATTTCAGATTCTAAAGAAAAGTGACATCATGGGCTTCCTGGGGTCATTTAAGAAATAGACATGTATTCAACAAACTTCATATTTCCTGCGTTAGTATAAACACAGATGTTTTATGATTAAAATGAATATATGCTACTCTAGGTCCCAGGAGTAGTGAAAAAGTAGACTTGTCTAGAAATAGGGGCCGTAATCACTCAACCAGTGTTTTTCTTCTAGAAAGTTGCTTCCAATGCATAGGGAGGGAAAAAGTTGTCAAATTAAATCATCCAGATAAAATATTGAAATACATTACATTCTTAAAGAGAGGAATACTACATATTGCACTTCCCAGAATATTTCCTCTTCTAGGCTTACATTGGTTTTTTAAAAGATTTCTCTTCTGTTATTTGAAGTACAGTGACTATTGTACACACTCAGTAGAAATGATAAGCACCAGGCAGGTAAGTGGAAATTACATAAAAATTGAAAAAGGAAGAATACTATTAATTGCACGTGTTTTGAAATAAACAATTTATAAAAGAAATACTATGGTTATTTTTTCTTTCTTTCTTTAAAAAGTACTTCTCAAAAGGAAGTTATATTATAATGTCTACATGTCAATAGTCCAGTGGAAAGAAATGCAAAGTCTTGTAGATACTATGACTTACTATATTAGCTTTTAAAGTATGGGTCCTATACTTAAAAGTATCTTTTATCAATTATGCCTGGTGATGTACATTGAAAATGCCTCTTAGTTACATATAGATAATGAAATTAAGTTATAAGATCTGAATAGACCCTAACAAATTTTTCAGGAAGCTTCAATATAACTATTGTCACCTTTTTGATGAAATTGAGTCCCTTATAGCTTTTTGCAAGTACTTTCTTAGTGTCAGGTACTGTACTAAGGAATTTATCAGAGCATGTGGGCCACAGTTATACTATATATGTTTTACTCAAGAAAAAACATGTAAAATACATACCATAGCCACCATTTCACAATTGAAGAACCAAATTTTTGAGAGCCAATTGACTTGCCCAAGATCACATGAGTAGTAGGTGATGAGCCTATTGAAATCCAAAGCCCCTGCCCTATCACTAAACTACAATGCCTCTCCTTGGCAGCCTCATGTGAGTACTAAGTATGTGTGAAGACTTCCGTCATTTTGATGATTCTGCACAACTACTATGCAGGAGTAGGCCACTCCCCATTTTAAAGGTTAGAAAATAGAGCTCAAGGTCATGATATTAATGAGTTAAAAGAAGGATCGACATTTAGGTGTGTCAAAATCCAAAGCCATGCCTGTAATCTGCAAATCACAATGTCCTATTGTCATATATGCCTGGGAAAAAAAGAATGCTTTTCTTCTATGTGTATTCTTATTCAGACTAGCATTGTCCTAAAATTCAGTAATGTATTTTGGAAGCATTAGGTATAATTATCACTATCATTACTATATTTTTTCCACCCCACTTAGGAAGGAATATCTAGCAAGCAGTAAGAGAGTCCTTTGGAAAACTGTCAGTAGTATTGAACAATAGTTTCTGAAATAGATTTGAATATTTGAACTCAAACTTAATAAATACACCTTGAAAATTTAATGAGAAAAGTTAAAGTGGACTAAGTGAGATTATGGATTTCTGACCCCAGTGTGGATATTTTATCACATTCCTGGAGGAAGCAAGAAATGCCCAAGGAAAATGCTATCATCTCTAAGAGCCTGCATTGTCTGTGGCTTTAGCTGTTAGTAGTGGGAGAGCAATCAAAATCCTCATTAAAAATACGTAAAGAATGTTAACATAATGGAATATTTGCATGTGAGTTGCTACTTACACTTTATTTTTGAACTTATATAATCACAAGGACTCCTACTAAGCTGACTAAGATTTTAGAATTGCAGGACAAAAATAGCTCTATCCACAAATTGTATTTAACAAGCATGGTTTAAAGTAAATTTTGTGACAATAGGAAAACCTGTGACCTAGGTGAAGCATTTTTCATGTGACCCTTCCTTATATCCCATCACATCACTCCTTCTTAGTCCACAAAAGAAAGTGTGCAGATAGTAGTAACAGGATGCACTAGCAAGGAAGGACAAGGCCTTGGGTCAGCTAAATCCCAGGCCAATGGAGAAGCACAGTAGAGAGTATAAATGATGCTGAAAATAGAAGCATTTAGAAGGAGAGCAACTCTAAAATATTTTTAAATGAAACTCACTTCTCTTCAAATGAAGGTACAGAATTTAAAATCTCTATACATATCACCCACAATACCCACTATACAAAACAACAAAATCTAGTCATATGAAGAGACAGAAAAATGTAACTCATAGTCAAGAGAAAAAATAGTCAATAGACACAGACTCTAAGAGGACCCAAATGTTTGAACTGGCAGAAAAGGACTTTAAACCTGATGGCTAATGGCTAAAGAGATAGAAAATTTCAGGAGAAACTATTTGTAAAAACAAAAATGGAACCCCTAGAAATAAAAATGATAATATCTGAAATTTAAATATATACATATAATTGAATAACAGATTAGATTCAATAGAAGGGGAAAACCAATGAATTTAGAGGCAAATCAAGATAGAAATAACCCAAAGTACAAAGAGAGAAACTGTTGGATAAAAAACAGGGCCTCCATGACCTGTGGGATGGTGCTAAGTGATACAGCATAAATATAATTGGAGTTTTAGGAGGAGAGAGAGAGATAATGGAGCAGGACAAAATATTTATGGCATATTGGCTGATTTTTCCCAAAATGGATCAAAAACAGTAACCCAGAGATTTATAAAATTCAGAAAAGCCCAAGCAAGATAAGTAAAAAAAAGAATCACAGCTTATGGCACATTACACAAAACTGCTGAATACTAAAGATAAAAAAAATTCTTAAAAGCAACCAGAGAAAAAGCCCATACTGCATACAGGCATACAGCAATAAAAACTATGATTAACTTATCAGAAGCAACAGACACCAGGTAAAGGAAGAGATAAGGAAGAGAACATGAAAACCATTTAAGCTCTGCAGGCTTTACATCTCCAGGATAGAATGACACACAAATATTAACTTAATGGAATGCTAATTGTTTATTGTTGTTCTCACTGCATTATTATCATTGTAAGTGATGTCACTGCACTGTTATTTTACCTGCCCAGAACAAAATGTCCTTGCCTAGAATGTTATTTAATAAGCATACCTTACTGATGAGCTTTCATCTTTAAATGTTACAGGTGTAGCACTTAGGAATAGACTGAACTGTCTCTCCTGCACTCTCAATTCCAAGTCACCAAAATGAGACTCTGAATGCCCCATATTGAGAGTTCCAGTGCTCACTCCTGAACTGACTAGAAGTGGCCAGGGTCTAGGTCTGTTGTACAACTAACAGAAGGAACTTCCATGGCCTTTTGGATGCAGAGTCAATTCTCACAGAAAGAGCTAAGAAAACATAATGAATGCCTTTCACACATGCTCAGAACAAGGTTTTTATCCAAGTATTCCCCACGGTACAGTTTAAGAAATAAAAAGTATGTTAGACATCTCTTAGGGTGTCTTCCCTTGTATTATCTTTCCCTCATTTTAGCTGTCACTTCAGCCAGGGGCTCAGTGTGAGCTGCTGCTCCCACCTGTCTGAGGGGCACCACCTGACCACCCCGTCTTCTTGCTGGTGCTGTGTGCTCCTTGTGTCCTGCTCTTGTGCCCTCCTGTTCAGGGGTTAGGATGCTTCTGAATAACTGTAGAGTAACCCAAAATGAAGAGGAATGTAACACTGTAGGTGAAATTAGGAGTCAGTGAATACATTCTTGCCCTTTCATCTCCCAGTGTGAGTTTGTGTCTTCTTATCGAACGGTGTGCTGACATGAAGCAGTCAGACTCACATAGTAGCGGTCAGTTCAACAGCACATCCTCACACTGACTCTCCAGATGGCCTTCACTCTCCTTACCCCTCACTTCTGCTCCCTGGATCGCACTCCCCTATCAAGTAAAGACCGTATGTAAGCCTTTGCCTTAGGCTCTGGATGTTCTTGGAAATCAGACTAAGTCAGGATGAGACTCTTTAATGTATTGATCCATTCATTGAGCAAACGACAGAAACTGAGAAAATGAAAACATTCTTATACTTCATATATTGCTTCTGAAGTATTTATTCAGTGACTCTTGTGAACCCTGAGGAAAAAGACACCGACTAAGAAGGGCTCCTTGTGGTTAACTGGGCCCAGATTTTTAAAAACAGAGGCTAGCAGCCATTTCTACACAGGGCCTCTCCTGCAAACTGCACTTCATGGAGAAGCCTGCACTGAACTGCCTGCCTGTGTTGTGTTTCTGCCATCCCAACCAGCCCTTACAGAGGAGTTCCTGGAATCCTATTTCAACCTATAGGACTTTACTCATCCAGTTGAAACTGCACAGCTCTGACCAACCAGAGCAGCTCCGTTCTGACCAATCAGCAAAGCGCCTTTTGGACCAATCCAAACTGTGAGGATTTGGTGAACTTATTTGCATGAGGACAAACCAATCAGGGACCAAGGGTGTGCATTTATAAGTCTCTGTAAGTCAGCTGCCCTCTGGCTCTGGAAGCAAACTCTCCTTTCCAACAAAGACTGAAGACTGTGTTTTCCTAGCTGAGCTGAAACACTGAAGCTTTCTCACCAGAGTGGAGCAGACAGTGCAGGCCAGAGCAGACTGGCACAGAACAGAGCAGAACAAAGGACAGCAGAAAGGCAACAATAACAGATGCACAAGGAGAGTATACAAAGACCTCAGGGAACTTACTTCCTCAAGTTAGTGTGTAAAGAATTTTTTTAAAAAACCTTTACCTTGAAATAGAACACCAAGGGTATTCTCAGACCTAGGCAGAGATATAGCAGGGCTATGTTGCCGAGATGCTGTATCTGATCACAGAGAACATGAGCAAAAGTGAAGGAAGGGAAGCCGGAAAGCTGGACAGGGGACATTGCAATGGGCCTCAACACATGTTGTCCTTTAAGTAGCCCGCAGCTACCCTCTATTCTGACCGTGTTCAGTGGGGAGATGATTTGGAATTTATGTAAATCACAACTGTAAATTTGGAAACTCATTTTCCCTTTATTGTAAAGAGTTCAGGAACCCAATAAATATTCATGTGAAATGAATGAATGGTACACAAGATGAATTTTCATATAAAGGGTTAGGTCTTAAAATTAGAATATTTTAATGAGAACTGAACATTTTCATTTGGATGCTAATATTCTGAAAATTGTTAGTATATGACTAATAATCGTGGTCTCCAACAATTTATGATACCGTGAAAAATAGAACACAAAATATTTTGCTGCATTCTCTTTCTAGGTAAACCATAACCACATGCCTATTTTCCGAAGTCACAATATAAATCTACAAATAATTATTTATGGAGCTGACAAATTTGCTGCAGAGTTTCTGCATGCATTCATTTTCTATCACTAAAAAAATTGGATTTTAAACACTCCTTTCAGAAGCCCAACCATGGGCAATATTTAAGTACAAATAGTATGTCACCTTAAAGCTTTGAAAGTATTAATATATATTGTGTGGAAAAGCTTTATGATGTCATATCATAGATCTATTTCACATAAAAAGTGTTAATACTTCCAATCTTTTATTCTCTTTCAGAAATGACACACGGTATAAAAACATGTAAATCTTTTACATCGGGCAGACATCAGAGCTTTTTCTCTCAGAACAAAGAACAAGCTTAGTGGAGCATGTTTTCTGAACCTGTAGCCACAGACGACTTACTATAGAGACTGATGGTTACTGTTCACAACATCATACAGCAGATGGTCACGTGACGTATCACATTTACTCACCACATGAGTAAAGTCATCATTATCCCCATTTTACAGATAAGAGATAATGGTTCACCAAGGTGTTTTGACCTTCCAAATAGTGCCAAGCTAAGATCGCAAAGCAATGTCACGTAGCTACGTGGAATGTATGAGCTCAGAGATTCCACCCGGGTCCTCAGCCAGTGATCCTGACGCTCGTCGTGTTTGTCCCCATATCTCCAGATTATGAGCATTCTTCAATAAACATCTCTGTGAGTTTGAAAATTACATAAAAATAAATCTGCTTATGGTTACTTTACATTATAACTAGTGATACAGCAACCAGGCTACCCTAACTCACATTTTCATCAAGTCTAGAGAGAGGCATTTTT
>PVKM010004780.1:0-50657 GCA_004027735.1 Carollia perspicillata | reverse complement strand
TTGCAGGCCAGGTCCCAGCAGGGGACGCATGAGAGGCAACCACACATTGATATTTCTCTCCCTCTCTCCTTCCCTTCCCCTCTAAAGATAAATAAATAAAATCATTTTAAAAATTGTTATTGTTTTTGTGGGGTTAGTGTTGGTAAGAGGGGGTGAGCCTTTCACCAGGTCTCACTCTTAACTGCGAGGTGGTAGAATAGTGTTAGGAACACATCCCTAGGCTGCCTTGATTCTACCACTTCCAAGTTGTACGGCCTTTGTTAAACTACTCAAGCTCTCATCTTCCTCATTTCAGCATTCATAAATCAAAGGGAGTAGCATCTACTTCATTAATTTATGAGGATTAAATAAATTAATATTTAAAAGACCTTAGAATTTTTGCCCATAAATGCTCGATAAATATTAGCTAATATTATTTGAGGAAGTTCCTCAACCTGAAAGTCAGAGAACAAAGCAAACAGTAAACACAACTCAGAGAAAATAGAGACCATGCAAAGGGAACACAAGAAAACTTCCTCCACAAAACTGTATTTTATAGTCTTAGAAAAATAAAAGAAGATAATGCATCCATTAAACAAGAGATCAGAGCAAACAGGAAAAATTTAAACTAAAGGAAAAAAATTGACATAGCAAAAATGTTAAATTCATACATGAAGGATACAGTTGAGAAAATTATCCTAGAAAGCAGAACAAAAAACAGAGTTGAAAGAATAGAAGGGAAAATAAAAGAAAATTTAAAAAGCCATTCATTAGGTCTCACAGCTGAACAACAGAAGATCCAATTCAAGAGAAAGGAGAAAAAAATGCAGAAGAATTTATCAAAAATCTAATACAACAAAAACTTTCTCAGAACTAAAGGGGTTTAGTTCCCAGAAGGGGATCAACTGCTCAGTACACTGAGAGAGAAAAGGAAAAAGGAAAAAAAAATTCACATAAGAGCCCTTCATGGTAAAATTTCAAATTTTCAGGAAAAAAGAGATCTTAGAAGCTTCCAACGGAACATTTAACAAACATTTTTGTTACTGATTTGTTTGCCTGTTTTATGTGAGGGCAGGGACGATGTCCACCCTCCACACGGCAACATCCAGTGCCAAACGCAGTGCCTGGAAAAGGGTGGGTGCATAGTATTTGCTGAACCAATACTGCATAATTTTTGAACATACATAAATCCCTCCATATATTATATGTCGAAGGTGGCAAACACAAGGCCTGCGGGCCAATCCGGCCCTCCACCTTGTTTTATCTGGCCGGCACCTTGTTTCTACCCAGCGGCAGCGCCGAGATCTCGCTTAACTGTTAAGGAGTAGTTATACAGTTCTACAATTACATTCGGCCCTTTGAAGGCAACTGCGAGGCTGATGTGGCCCCCAGTGAAAATGAGTTTGACATCTGTTATACATCCTCAGAAATCCTTCATTATTTGTCATGGGCATTTTAGAGCTGACAAAGTCACTGCATTGATTAGACTGATTAATCCAAAAATGAATATATATTTTTTCAATTTTCATCATGTTTTCAAATAAGGTCCTCAAGGTTTGGAGTTGAAAAGCCTCAGATTTAAATCCTGGTCACACTCACAAGCCATGTGACCTGAGATCATTTGACCCCTTCAACAAAATTGACTGACCACCATTTGAGGCAGGGGTGCTTGCAGGGAAGGGGCACTTTGGCAAGAAGTACAAAATAATCCTTTCCCTCCTGAGTTCATGACTGAATGGGGAGACAGGCAAGAAACAAATTTACCACAATCTCCAGACGGGTTATTCCCCACCCTAGAGAACCCATTTTCCCCACAGCTTCAACATATTGTTTCAAAGTGATCATAGGTTCAACTTTCTTCATTGTGGAGTCCTTCAGGGCTTCCCCTGTGCCCCAGGATGAGTGGCCATTGAGTTCTGTGAGCGACTCTCGTGGGACCGAGGAATATGCTTTGTGTGCCACCCTCTCACTGCAGTCAAGCCAGGAGGAAGGACTGAGCAAGCGCGACCTGGCTCCTCCCTCCATACCTAATTTCCCATCCTCAGGCCCATAGCAAGCTTGCATTCCTGCTTTCTCCAACACGCCCCCCCCCCCACCTCCGCTTCAATCGAGGTTTAATTGACATTCAGTAAATTTCACATATTTAAAGAGTGCCATCTGCCTTGGCTGGTGTGGCTCAGTGGACTGAGCACCGGCTGTGAACCAAAGGGTTGCGGTTCCATTCCCAGTCAGGCCACATGCCTGGGTTGTGGTCCTGGTCCCCAGTGGCGGGGAGTGTGAGAGGCAACCACACAGTGATGTTTCTCTCTCTCTCTTTCTCCCTCCCTTCCCCTCTGTCTAAAAATAAATAAATAACATTTTTAAAAAATAAAGAGTGCCCTCGGATGAGTTTTGACATAAGTATGCCCACATGAACCCATGACCAGAATCGAGATAATGAACATATCCATTGACCTCAGAAGTTTCCTCCCGTCCCTTTGCCTTTCTCCAGTGCTACCACTGACCTGCTTTCTGTCACCATGAATTAGATTTCGTTTTCTAATATTTTATGTAACCAGAGTAAATTCTTTTTTCTTTTTCTTTTTTTTTTTGCACAAGGCTATCCAATTGTTAAAAAGATTGCCCCCATTAAATTGCCTTGGCACTTATGTTGAAAATCAGTTAGCTATATAAGTATGGGTCTATTTCTGGATGTTCTGTTCTGTTCCATATATCTATCTGTCTCTATTTTTATGCCCATATTGCATTTTTTTTAAAGATTGTATTTATGTATTTTTAGAGAAGAAGGAAAGGAGAGAAAGAGAGGGAGAGGAAGCGTCAATGTGTGGTTGTCTCTCCCGCACCCTCCATTGGGGACCCAGCCCATAACCCAGGCACGTGCCCTGACTGAGACTCGAACCGGTGACCCTTCGGTTCACAGGTTGGCACTCAGTCCACTGAGCCATACCAGCTGGGGTTTTTTTTTTACCCCCTTACCCGAGGACATGCTTACTGATTTGAGAGAGTGGGGAAGGGAGGGAGAGAAACATTGATGCATCCATGTGAGAGAGAAGCATTGATCATTGTGCTCCAAGCGGAGACCTCTCCTACACATGCAGCCAACTGAGCCACACTGGTCAGGGCTCCCGTTTGTGTGTTTGCTAGCAACACTCAGTTCACTGCAGCTGTACAACCAAGACTTTCTCTTTTTTGTAGGCTTTCGTTTTTTGTTCGCTGCTCTCAGCTCCTATATTTTAGACCCCTTACAAGTCCTTGCCACCTGGGCATCCCCAATATGACCATAAAGAAGAGTGAGAAAGGGAGAGAGACAGATGGCTAAGACTTGAGAGTGAGTCTGCTAGAAAGATAGCCTTATACAACTTAATGTAATCACAAAATCGCATCCCATTACCTTTGGCATATTTTGTTGGTCAGAAAAAATTGGTCACTTTGGGTATGAATCACACTGTGACACTGTCGAGTCTTCCGATCTGTGATCCTAGTGCATTGCTCCCTTTACGTTGGTTTTCTTTCATGTCTATCAGCAATGTTTTCTAGTTTTTAATATACAGATCTTCAGGTCATTTTCCCAATTTATCTCAAAGCGTGTTATATTTTTGATGCTATTTAAGTGGGATTATTAAAAATTTTAGTTTCACTCATAAGTGCTTCATCAGTAAACTGGGAAAAGTAGGAAACCAAGGTTGTCCTGTGCTTGCTGTGACGAAGAAGGCAAGCCTGTTAAATAAAGCAGACTGTTAGCGCTCCCATTTGTCTTCTAAGTAAGTCCTCTTACCTAAGTCTTATCAGCAATAAAGTCGACATCTTGCTCTTCATCCGTCTACTATAGATGTCTATTTTTCGGTTGGTTCTGAACTGGTGTAGGGAAGAGGGTATGATTTATTAACCCCCTAAAACCTCAACATCTTCATCAGACTGGTGAAACCTACTCATATTTCAAAACTCAGCTCAAGGCTTCCTGCCTTCGTGACAATTTCCTGACATTCCCTCCCATGTGTCCCTGCTTGCACTTCCTGTGGTGCATGTGGCAACACTTAGCTGCTCTCCTTTGTCAATACAGCTTTTCCCCTTCCTCCTTCTCTCTCTAAACACGTAAAGGTCTCATAGGTATAAAAAAGAAACATAATGTTTTGCCTTGCCAAAGATCAGAACATACTGCCCTGGCCAGGTTGCTTAGTTGGTCAGGGCGTTGTCCTACATCTGCCAAAGTTGAAGAATTGATCCCGGGGCAGGTCACATATAAGAATCAACCAATTTGTGGGCCAGGTCCCCAGTTGGGGGCATGTGAGAGGCAAAGGATTGACGTTTCTCTCACACATCGATGTTTCTCTCCTTCTCTTTCTCCCTTGCTTCCCCTCTCTCTAAAAATAAATAAAATCTTTTAAAATATCAACCTATCAATGCATACATGAGCAGAACAACAAACTGATGTTTCTTTGTCTCTCTCTGTCATCTGTCTCTGTCTTTGTCTTTCTCTCTTTCTCCTTCCTTTCCTCTCTCTAAAATTAATTTTTTAAAAAGAAATATCAGAGCATACTCTAAGGCCACTTAAATCAATAGGTAAAGGGAAGAATATTGACCATTGTAATAAAACAGGAATCCAAACACAAAACAAACAAAAAAAGAAAAACCATAGTTTATCTTTGTAACCTTGATGCCTACAATGTCAGGCAGGCCGTAGGTATTCAGTAAATGCTTGCCAAATGAATTATTATGATGAAAAAATGGCATGATTTCAGTCTTAAAAAAGATATTAGTTCATTAGGTAATAGTTAATGAGATAACAGAAAATATTAAGATTATAACTATATAAAATGTGTGTACATTGAAAAGTAGTATGTAAAGTAAATTGCCATTGTGTCTGGTATCTTTTTAAAAAATTTAATCTCTATTGTATTTTTTCCATTACCATGTAGTCACCTTATTTGGTCTTTGTTAATAAGAATTTTGAAACTCTTCTTCGTTATTTCTAATGTTTGAATTGGCCCCCCCACCCACACACACTGGGTTGGGGGTAGGGGATTAATGTCATATGGGACACTGAGACTCTGAAGACAGCCAAGTAAAGGCAGTTGGAGAAAGTAGGATTAAATAGGAGAAAAACCAAGTCCAAATGCCAACCAAGTTCTGGGGCCAGTAACAAGGTCAAGGAAAGAAAAGAGATCACAGAGACTGGTTTAGAACAGGGTCACAGGAAGAACGAAGTGCAGAGTGGAGGGGAATTCAAGCATTGTTTTCTTAAATATCCGTGGGAGACTACAGATTTCATGTGTTTAACACACATTAAAGTGCACCTACTTCCTGTCAGACGATGTGTGCTGGTTTTACCGAGATGAATAAGACAAAGTCCTGATTACAGCTGATAGGCTGAAGTGATTAATGCAAGTGAAAAGCTGTTGTTCCAGGAACTGGAACACGTGACCTATGTGAATCCAGGAGGTTGACAAGCAGTTCAACCTTTGGGCCCCAGGGGTCTGTCTGCAAGCGATGGTATCTGAGCCACCTGTTCCAGGGAAGGAATGTCTGTGACGCAGATAAAGAATAGTTGAGGAGTAGATAAAGAAACACTAGGAAAATTGTAGCTGGACTGCAACTGTTATCTAACTAACCTTTTCCCAAACTCTTATCTACCCTTTTCTTCTCCTTAAAGAAATGTTGGCTTGAGATAAGATGTTAAGATGTTTTTTACGGTGCATAACCCCCTGTCTTCTCAGATCGCCAACATCTAAATAAAGTGCCTATAAAGACCCAATCCGTCCTGGCTGGTGTGGCTCAGTGGATTGAGTGGCAGCCTGCAAACCAGAGGTCACCAGTTTGACTCGCACTCAGGCACCTGCCTGGGTAGAGCCATGTCCCTGGTTGGGGGTATGAGAGAGGCAACTGATTGATGTATCTCCCACATCGATGTTTCTCTCCCTCTCCATCTCCCTCCCTTCCCATCTTTCTAAAAATAAATAAATAAAATCTTTAAAAAAATAAAAGAGATCCAAAGACAGCATGAACACTGACTTTTCCAGTTTCAATCCTAATCAGGATAAATACAGAGATACCTAGGCCTATTACAGTAAAAGTGTTGAAAACCAAAAGAAGATACTAAAATCAGCCAGAAGAAAAACGATTAGTAAAGTGTTCTATGTCAGTAAAGGGTTCTCAGAGAAACAGAAACAACGGGATATACAGAGAGGGAGAGATAAAAGGAGATAGGATTGGCCTCATGCAGTTACAAAAAGTCATACAATATGCCATCTGTAGGCAAGAGAACCAGTTTGAGTCCAAAGTCCTAAGAACCAGGAGGCTGTTAATGTTAAGTTCTGAAGTCCAAAGCCCTGAGACTCAGGAGCTCTGATGTTTAAAGTATGTTGTAGCTCAAGAAGAGAGAAAATTTGCCCTTCCATTGCCTTTTTGTTCTATCTGGACCTTTCATGGGTTGGATGATGCCTGCCCACATTAGCGGGGCAGGGTGGGGGGGAGGGGGGGCTAGCTCTCTTTACTCAGTCTGCTGATTCAAATGCTAATCTCTTCCAGAAACGCCTTCAAGACACACCCAGAAATAATGTTTTTTCAGCGATCTATCCAGTCAAGTTGACACAAAATTAACCATCACTTCTTCAAGGGAATTGATAGATGAATTCCCAACAGAACAATGGAAGCTAAAAGACAATAGAATAACATCTTCACAGTTGAAATAAAAAAATACATCAAACTACATTAACTATTAAAATTGTCCTTTAAAAATTGAAGGACCCAGCCCTTACTGGTGTAGCTTCGAGTGCCGGCCGGCAACCCGAAGAGTTGGCAGTTTGGTTCCTGGTAAGGGGCACATGCGTGGGTTTCAGGACAGGTCTCTGGTTGGGAGCACATGAGAGGCAGCTGATTGGTGTTTCTCTCACACATCGATGTTTCTTTCCCTTCTTTCTCTCTCTTCTCCCCTGTCTCTAAAAATAAATAAAATCTTTTAAAAGGCAACACAATTCAAAAATAGTCAAAGGACTAGAATAGATATTTCCCCAAAGAAGCTATATAATGGCCAATGAGCCCATGAAAAGATGGTCAACATAGCACTAATCATTAGGAAAGTGCAAGCCGAAATCACAATGAGATACCACTTCATACCCCTTAGGGTAGCTATTATCAAAAAACAGAAATCAACACATGTCCCCGGTGAGGATACTGAGAAATTGGAACACTTGTGCGCTGTTGGTGGGAATGAAAAATGGTGCAGCCACTATGGAAAACAGTATAGTGGGTCCTCAAGAAATTAAACACAGAATTACCATATGACCCAGCAATTCCACTTCTGGGTTTATAGCCAAAATAATTGAAAGCAGAATCTCAGAGAGATATGTGTACATTCATGTTCATAGTAACATTATTCACAATAGCTGACTATTTATTAGGATGCTTTTAATCACTAGCTGTATGTTGATGGCTTCCAATCTCTCTACAGTCCACATGCATCACTGTCAAGTCATTTGTCACCTTCCTCCTTTCAATAAATCTTGAATCTGCTTCTTCTGTATTTGTCAGCTCAGTGGTAATACTGTCTATTCAGCTTCCCAAGTCAGAAAGCTGAGAGCCCTCCTAAGGAGTCTGCCTCATTCCCCTCATTCTCCATATCCACTTTCACCAAGTTCTGCTTTTTCTACTTTCTGAATATCTCTTGTGCTCGTTTCTTCTCTCCAACTGCACTATCACTACTCAAGTTCAAGCCTCCTCATCTTTTGCTTGGACTATTGTGATAAAACTCTTAACTTCCCTTCAGCAGAACTTCAGCTTCAGTCTCCCCATCACACTAGTGCCAGCATAACTAACACGGATCCGACGGTGCGATTCCCCTGCACCCGCGGGATAAACTCTAAACTCCGTAGAGTGCCATTCAAGTCCTGTCCTGTCAGGAACTGGTGCTTGCCTCTGTAGTCCAATCTTAGCACATTCACTGCCTCTTTCATCCCTTAAAAATCTAAGATAACTGAAATCACTTGTGATTCATCCAAAAAAGTCGTGTTTGGGGGGTTTTCTTTCCTTCTGAGCCTTTGAACATGATGAGAAAACCCGGAACACCTTCTTTCGCCCTGTTTGTTTATAAGACTCTTGTTCCCTCTTTACGAGGCAGCTCTTTAGGAGTCACCACTTCCTCTAAGTATCTTTCGTTGATCCCCTAAACTGGGTTAGGAGCCCCAGTGGTCCATGTTACCATGTATATGTTCTTTTAAAAAGGTAATTAAGTAATTACTTTTTAGAAAGAGGGGAAGGAAGGAGAAAGAGAAGGAGAGAAACATCGACGTGAGAGAGGAAACACCAAGAGGTTGCCTCCCGTTCGGGCCCCAACCATGAATCGACCCTGCCGCCTTTCGGTTTGTGGGACGATGCCCACCCCACTGAACCACACCAGTCAAGGACAGTCATGCATGCTCATGAATACACGTGCATGTACACGCTCCAAAGCTACCTCGTCATATGTGTGGCCCTGAGTTTTCAAGTAAAATTTTTCAATGGCCAGAACTTGTGTGTTTCATCCTAACAGTTCCTAGCACAAAATAGGGCTCCAGAAATGTTTGTTAAACTTATACAATTTGTAATACAATTGTTAGTTTTTCTGTCTGACTCTGTCCCTCTTCTCCTTAAAGATTTGCCACTAGCTTCTGGGGAATGAAGTCAACATCGAGGAAATTAGAGCCAAGAGATGGAGAAAAAAAGAGCAGGCACCTGTCATGAAATGGTGCGGATCAGTCTGCCGTCCCTACTTGCTGGTCACCCCCTCGCACACACCAGGAGTGGGCACATGAGCCATTTTGGCTGGTGTAACACCCAGCGGCTGATTCAAGGGTGACACAAACATGACACAGATGGTGGGGAAATGAAGTAGGAGGAAGGCCACAGGGACTCACCCGAAACACACAAAACTGTGGAGTTCCCACCAGAAAGGAATTCTATCACCCAAAGAAGGAATAAGGGAAAGCATCTGGGGAGACGAAGATTATAGCTACCACAATCTACAGCAAGGGAACAACACGTCTACTATCCCCCTGTCCTTCCGTGAGCTCCCCCTCACGCTTCATGGTCTATCCTGAAATTCGCCATCACTCTCAAGTCTTTCTGACTCTCCACGGCACAAGTCGTTTCCCGTTTTAAGTTCCTGTGATTCTGTGCTCAGTAGCAGGTGTAATGAAGTTAGACAGGTCTGGATTCAAATTCTAGCTCTGCCACTCCGTAACTGTGTGTTACTTAACCTCTTTGAAGAGGACTCATCTTTCCAATTGGTATATCACTATCAACCTCAAAAGACTGTTGCTGGGGGTGAAAGATGTCCATACAAAGTGACTGGCGCATACTAGGTGCTCAGAAAATGTTGGTGCCGCTGATTCCTCCTCAACCCGTGCCATAGTAGAATGAATTCTTTGAAGAGTTGTTTTTATTCGTCTGTGTTCCTAGCATCTAGGCCCAACTTGGCATGGGTTCATGATAAATGTTCGATATTGGATAAATATGGAAGGGAGGATTCTTGTGCTGACAAAAACAAACAAAAAACAAAAAACAATTGCTTGTAGTCAATCTAGTGTACACAGGATTTGCCCCTCTGGTAAACTACAAATTCCCAGATGATAAAGGCCATAGTATGCAAATCTCTGTGTTATCCCTGCCATAACTTAACAAAAGGGCTTTGCTAGTGATCATTATTTTTTGTAAGACGTGAGGTTGGAGAGCCCCAGGGTGGGTGAACTTGGGTAGCTCCTTGTCTAAAGTCAGCCTCATAAAGTGTGTGGCCACACTGCCCTCTGGAGACTGCAGATTTTCCTCAAAATCTGCACTTTAATAGATCTTCATAGTAACAGCTGTACCCACAACCCTGATGAATCTCGTAAAAGTTTTCATAGGTGAATGTTGAGGAAGCTGTTCTAAAATTCCCAAATACAATTTCTAAAAATAAGGAGACCCAGGAGTTAAAAACACAAAGTTTTCCTATGTGATTCTTTCTCAAATTTCTTAAATTGAGGAAATTGTTTTTAAAAAGCAACCATGTATATTGCCATTACAGTATGCTCCATATTTATTAGACAATTGACAAGAAAAACAACTTTTGGCACGTGAATGCCAATTTATTCTTTTTTTTTTTTTTGGACACATGAACACAAAATATCCCTGCAGGCCAAAAAAAAATCGCAAAATTTAAACAACCATCATCTTATCTCAACATGGGGATACCACCCTCCCTTAGTTTAGAAAGTACCTCGTATTGCTAGAGATATACATCCAGTCCAAATTTAATAAAATACATTTTAAAACATTACAGGTCTAACAATATAGAAACAAAAATTACACCATTAGTCAAATGAACAAATGCAAACATTTTCAGTCACTAGACATAGAAAGAGCATGAATATATCAATAGCAAGGGATAAGAAAATGATTAATCAATAACAAGATCTTCCCTTTCGTTTTACAAGGAAAAATCCTTGGAGTTGAAGCCGTACTGATACAATGCCCTCAGCCTCCACTTTCTTAAAATGAAAGCAGAGTTACCACCTTGCTACTGAGCAAGAAAATCTTACAGCACATCCAACAAAGGGTCGCTAGGGCAGGGTGGAGAGGGTGAGCCTCGTTCTACAGTGGATTGCCAATTCCCACCAGGAGGGCAGGTAGCTGAGCCAGGTAGCTAAGCTCTGATATAGGCTGGGCACCAGGTTCTAAAATACAGACCATAGAGAATATGTCTGCTTGTAAATCATCACCTTTGGAAGCAGCAAATAGAATTTACAGTAAGAATGAATATGTTCTGCCTGCCTCAACTGGCTGTGTTAAGCCAGCTGGTTCTCTTTATCAATTGCTCAGGGTTCAACATCTAACAACAAAACATAACCGGTTCAACATTTGGATCTTCGCCACTCTCTTAATGTCCCCCGCACCTTGTCCCTAAATAGTTACTCTTTAGCATTGCTACATTTAAATCTTTCACACTACATGACAGTGCCTAAACAGGCTGCATTTTAAAAAACCAAGCATCCTAAACCTACTTCTAGTGAATGCACACCTCCCATTGATTGACACATGCATAACAATTCAGTCAGTCCAGAGGGTTACAGATTCAAATTGTCAGGCCCAATTAAAACTACGCCTTCAGACTTGCTTGCAATAATATTGCTGCAACTCTGATTCTGCAGTGATAAAGATTCACCCCTCAGCAAGTTTTTCCCCCCTAATAATCCTAGTTCTTCCATATTTCTTTCCTTTCTTCCAAAACGACAGTGTTGCACCCTTAAAGGTACTGTTTTCCTATAAAAATAGGCCTCCCGGCTTTTCCTCCACCACCACAGTCATTTGCCCCAGTGTACTAGGAGAGACTGAGGTCATAGAAACTGTAGAGTTCAAGGTTGAGCATACAGCCCAACTGCAGGCAAGTGAATCAGGGCTTCCAGGCACTCAGCCTTGCTCCCTGCTCCATTCATGCCAGGAGATGGTGAGAAGTGACGCTTCCTCTGTGCGTTACAAACAAGCAAGCCTGAGGCACTCAAGTGCAGGTGTCGTGCCTGCTGGCTGGACAGCTGGCCAGCCAGCTAGCCACCAAGAGTTCTTCACATCCTGGACTCCAGTGAGTCCTCCTAAAAAAGCTTGTTTTTCCTCCTCTTGGGTCCAGGGTGGCCATGCTGAAGGGTATTTTTCTGTGCTCTCCCTGAACAGGTGTGAATAAAAGCAGTAGCCAGCCCCTCACCAACATGTCCTGATTTGTAGTATCCAAGTGAGGTATTTGAAAAAAAAGGAAAACCTTAAGAAATTAACATCTGCCATCTCTTCACTATGTTGTGCCTCAATTACAGAGCTTGCTTTCTTTCATCTCACTATATGCAGAGAATAAGGATGTCCGCACCCATCTTAATGAGCTACCGAACTCGATACACATCATACTAAAACTCTCAGAGACCAGTCCCAGCAAACACTGGTGACACCGCTGATCCACAGCATATAGAAATGTAAACTTCAATGTATTTACAAGCTTGTTTAAAAGACTGAAGAAAAACAGGGCTTTATATTGCTGGGATTTTGAGAAGGCTAGTTTAAAAGATTTGGACCAGCTAATGACTTCAAGCAAACACCCTTCGCCATCAGATCCCGTGTTTCCAGACAGAGGTGGCAAATTCGGTTCACCACATTGTGTCTACGTCTTCTCCCGGCACCTTCCCCATCCATGTGGGGTGTGGCTCTGGGTCTCTTACCCACCTTTCCTAGCTCTCACTCCTGAGGTTCCAAGGAGAGAGAACTACAAGTCAGTGAAATCTGGGCTGGGCAACACTGGCTGGAACCAGCAAGACTCTATGTAACTGTTGTCCATTCACAAAGTATTATCTATACTAAATACAAAATCGTTTTCCCCTACATTGTAACTGATGCTTGCTTTGTATCAACTCCCTTCGTCTGGACAAGAAATGAATCCGGCTCCCTGTGAACGGATTCCGGAATCTATTAAGAAAATAAAAATCAACCTTCCTATGAAGTTTTACTTTACTAAAAGGAAGGAAACCTCACCAAGTACATTTCAGGTTGAAAGAGAAGCACAACATCTGCACTGCGAGTAAGTAACTGTGTAAGTAACCTTGACTCCCAGGAAAACGTTTTAAATGCTGGTACATTTTTGCAAGTTGCAGCATCACTCAATGTACCTTAGGGACTGGCAACGCCTGTCCAGTAAGGAAGCATCCTGGCTCTAGCTTATTTTAAAACAAAGTGACAGGACACCAACAGTGACTATAAAACAGATTAAAAAAACAATTCTTTAAAAAGGCATGGAAATATATGTCTTTTCTGACTGATTTCAGGAATTGCCAGATTATGATTTATAAGAAATAGCTGATAAAATCATACCAAAATTTCATCTAGAAAACTCATTGTCAGGGGTGGGGGAAATGGAGTGAAGGGACCTTAAAAAATGCTTATTGCCAAAGTTAACTTTCTATGAGAAAAGTTTAAAAATCACTTAGATCTGATAAACCACACAGCAGCATAAAATGGGCACTTTTGAAAACTCTGAAAAATACTAAGAGCTAATTGTTTTCAAAGAGGGGGAAAACATGAGTACTTTTTACTGTGGCAGGGCTATCTGTCACTGTGACATGCATTACATCGGTGTGTGTTACACATTCACGAGAGTCGACCAAATAAGAGAACTGCCTGTTTGAATCTGGAGCCAAATATAGTGCAATTGTCTGGCAGCCTGTACCTGCACCAGCACAAGACTGTAGAGATCAATAAGATAAAGTAGTAAAACTAATAAAACTCTGTAAAACTTTCAACGAATTAATGCTCGTTAAAGGCATATACAGTGGCAAAGTCAGAAATCTCCATTAAAAAGTCTATGGACCCACATAATTAAATAGTTACACTAAACTGAAGTAGATTGTTTGGTTTTTCTCTTCCACTGATGCATACATACATCCCACTCGATGAATACAAAAAAAAAAAAAAAAGGAACAATCTTCTCTTCTAAGACTAGAGGGATGCAGTGAACACCACAGCTAGCAAAATATTCCATAGAAACCTTTCTTGTAAAGTCCTTTAGAAAGTTCAGGCTGTTTAGCCTTTGCATGTTGAGGTAAAAATTCAGTCCAGTGCATCAGAAAAGACAATCTATGAATATCTACTACTTTTAAAAAATGGCTCAATTTTGTTGATGAATCAGACAGTGCTGCAAAGTATTAATTCAGTGCAACTATTCCGAGCTGCTGGTAGAAGATAAACTGAAGTCAACTTGGCTCTCTCTGGAGGCGGTAGGCATTTGAAACATTTTGAGGCTGCATGGGGTGCCACGTTGGTGGAGCTCTTCTGAGACTCTCAGGCAAAATACATTGTGTGCTGGGTGTCATGGTGGATCTGCACCGCTTTAGCCAAGGCCTGAGGATCTCGGCCATTGCTCTGTCCTGACACATGACTGCCTTCTGCACTGTAAAGAGAATAAAGCAAAAAATAAAAATAAAAAAAAACAGATGTAACAAAAGACCATGTCAAACTCCACACGTTTCAAATAGCACGAATAGTACTGGATTCAAGACCTTAGGCTCCAGCTGTGGTTTCTTAAATATTTGTAATGTCTCTCTACACGACCGTTTGTTGAACTGAAAAAATGCAATACAACTTATTTGTTGTAATACTCAAACAAGATCTGCAAAGACCCAAATCCTTAACGGTGCCTCCATAAGGACTTCTATTGGCTAGTATGTCTGGTTAATGCCTACTGGCCTATAGGGTTCAGTCAAATGTCATTTCCCCCAAAGAAATCTTCCCTGACTCCAAAGTTCAGGCCAGAGCCACCTGGAACATCCTTCCACAGAACAAATGCATGGATTTACGTGCCTAGCATGGGGCTGGAACAGAGCAGATGCTCAGCAAATGTTATCATGCCACCAGTTTCTTCTTGTCTTCCCCTCGCTAGCTATGTGACCTTGGACAAGTAACCACTCCTGTGAACTTTGGTCTTTTAGGGTAACAATAACGACTTCTGAACAAACTTCTTAAGGGTACCAAGTGCTATAAAGGGCTTCATACATTGTTATTTTTTAAAAATACATTTTATTGATTATGCTATTACAGTTGTCCCATTCCCCCCTTTATTCCCCTCCATCCTCACACCTCCTCCCACCCACATTCCCCCTCCTTTAGTTCATGTCCGTGGGTCATACATACAACTTCTTTGGCTTCTACATTTCCTATACTACTCTTAAACTCCCCCTGTCTATTTTCTACCTACTATCTACTCGACTTATTCTCTGTATCTTTTCCCCCTCTATCCCCCTCCTACTCCCCTGTTGATAACCCTCCATGTGATCTCCATTTCTGTGGTTCTGCTCCTGTTCTGGTTGTTTGTTTAGTTTGCTTTTGTTTTAGCTGTGGTTGTTAATAACTGTGAGTTTGCTGTCATTTTACTGTTCATATTTTTTATCTTCTTTTTCTTAGATAAATCCCTTTAACACTTCATATAATAAGTGCTTGGTGATGATGAACTCCTTGAACTTGACCTTATCTGAGAGGCACTTTATCTGCCCTTACATTCTAAATGAAAGCTTTGCTGGATAGAGCAGTCTTGGATGTAGGTCCTTGCCTTTCATGACTTGGAATACTTCTTTCCAGCCCCTTCTTGTCTGTGAGGTCTCTTGAGAAATCAGCTGACAGTCTGATGGGAACTCCTTTGTAGGTAACTGTCCCCTTACCTCTTGCTGCTTCTAGAATTCTCTCCTTCATTTTTTATCTTGGGTAATGTAATTATGATGTGCCTTGGTGTGTTCTTCCTTGGGTCCATCTTCTTTGGGACTCTCTGAGCTTCCAGGACTTCCTGGAAGTCAATTTCCTTTGCCAGATTGGGGAAGTTCTCCTTCATTATTTGTTCAAATAAATGTTCAATTTGTTGCTCTTCTTCTCCTTCTGGCACCCCTATAATGTGGATGTTGGAACATTTAAAGATGTCCTGGAGGTTCCTAACCCTCTCCTCATTTTTTTGAATTCTTGTTTCTTCATTCTTTTCTGGTTGAATGTATGTTTCTTCCTTCCTTCTGGTCCACACCGTTGATTTGAGTCCCAGTTTCCTTCCCATCACTATTGGTTCCCTGTACATTTTCCTTCATTTCACTTAGCATTGCCTTCATTTTTGCATCTAATTTGCGACAAAATTCAACCAATCCTGTGAGCATCCTGATTACCAGTGCCTTGAACTGTGCATCTGATAGGTTAACTATTTCTTCATCACTTAGTTGTATTTTTCTTTGAGCTTTGATGTGTTCTTTCATTTGGGCCATTTTTTTTTCTCCGTGCACTCACTACATATAAGGGGCAGAGCCTTAGGTGTTCACCAGGGTGGGGCAGCCCACATCACTACAATGTGATGCTGTACGTGGGGGAGGGGTCGAGAAGGAACAATGGCGCTTGCTCCACTCTCTGCCCGTTTTCAGTCACTGCCCCCACTTCCCACAAGCAAATTGGGCCCTTCTGGTGCTGATTCCTATGTGGGTGGGTTTGTGTACGTCCTAGGACCCTGTGGGTCTCTCCAACGAACTCTCCTGTGAGGCTGGAAGTTTCTCCCGCTGCCACCTCAACCCCCACCAGTGTTTTCAATCGGTGGTTTGAGACTTTATTTCCCAGTGCTGGGATGCCAGGTTGTGCGGTCTGTCTCGCTCCCCAGGTGTTCCTCCCAGGTTATCTGCACGTGAATGTGGGACCGCCGGCTCCACCAGCCGCAGCCTTGCCGGTCCGCCAGCTGCCGCCTTGCACGCCCCGCTCCACAGTCCATCTCTTCACTGGGTCCTCCACCGCCACTTCACCGTGAGTCCTCTCCACCCGGTTGCCATTTCCGCTCCCCCTATCGGTCTGGATGGATGTTTCTTCTTTAGCTCCTTGGTTGTTGGACTTCCATACAGTTCGAGTTTCTGTCAGTTCTAGTTGTTTTTTTGTTTTTAAGTTGTTGTTGTCCTTTTGGTTGTGCGAGGAGGTTGTGTGTGTAGGTAGGTGTGTCTACCTACGCCTCCATCTTGGCCAGGCTGGGCTTGGTAAATTGTAAGTTGCCATCCCTCATCTGACTTCTCAAAGCCAATTAACTCTTACGTACTCTCTATTTTATCCCAGGAATAGCTTTTTACATTTAACAAAGACAGTCTTGCTCTAATATACTTTTCTAACTTCATGCCTGCTGGTCCCCTTTCATATGTTCCAGCCAAAGAAAACTTGCTATTGTCCAAACATGTCACTTGCTTTCTCTTCTTTGTGTCCATTGTTCCCTCTGCCCAGAAAATCCTTTTCTCTTGCAGAGACAAATCCTTCCCAGCCAGCAATGAAATCTTCCCAGACAAGCCTTTCCCCTGATGTTCCTTTGCACGCTCACCTATCCTGCTTTGAGTTAATTGTCAGTTCTATTTTTCCTGTGCCGCCTCCCATACTGAAACAACATCCCAGGAAACATGTCTTCCTCATCTTAGTATTTTTAGTACTTAGGGCCATGCTGGGCACAAAGTCAATATCTAACAAATGTGTTGAATGGATGAATGTATATTATAGAAAGGAAGGTACAAAGTCACAGTGGGGCATTTTCCATAATAGTGTATTTCCAACCCTTACAGAAATAGATTTGCAGTGGAATGTCTACTATTTAACAGTATTTAGCAGCTGAATTGAGACTTGGGGAAGAGCCCAGAAACTGCTGTACTTCACAGATGGTCATTTGGAAAAGAAAATGACTACAGAGAGCTTGTTTAGTTATTTAATAGTAGCTCAGTCTGCTTCTCTTGAGATCCCTATTTGGGGGTGAGAATGGTAGGGCACACCTCCTCTCCCACACACACACCCAGGTTCACTCTAGTGCATTCTTCCAGATTGCACTGAAAGCCAAGTGAACAGGTCAAGACTTTCACTTGTATGCACTGGAATCCACAGACCTGTGAGTGACTCTGTTGATCAGGGTCAAAGTGCTGTGCTGCCCACCTTCTGAGGCTGCTCACGACCAGAGCTAAACTAAAATGCACTTGGCTCTATGGGGAAACCACAGGCAACTCCAAATCAGACTGCTTTCCCTGGGCAGGCTTTAGACCCACCATACAAGTAAGTATACACAGTCCGAGCACTTCTTGGACCAAAAGTCACCTTATAAGCTCTTGAAGGCACATGCAATTTTAGTCACTGCTTACAACTGAAACCGTAAAAGGAAGAGGAACTCCTCCAAAAAATTTTCTGTAGTAGCTCATTTTTTTTTTAACATCCTGCTTCACATAGCGATTGTCCTGTGCCTGAGAAACTTGCCTGTCATGATCTTTATCCACCAGGTGATACCTTGCTCTGAATGCTACAAGCCGGGCATAATATGCAGGGGCTGGAATAGAGACTGAGCGTGTACACCGCACGTAGGTGTGACACAGCTGGTAAGTCAGCAGCTGGAGCTCATCTGCAGTGAAGCAGTTGTCATCCCACAGGACCTGGTAATGTGACGGACGGCTGGTTCCCTGCAGAGAGAGTGTTATGATTAACATATTTCTGACATGGGTTGACTACCGGAGAGAAGGACTGAAATCTACTCCTCACACTCAGTATCCTTACACGAAGTATCCTTGTCTGGCACATTTACCAACAGATACCTAGACCAAAAGATAACAGTTCTAGGACACAAGCATTAACTAAGTTATGCACATCCCAGTGTATAATAACAAGTCCGTTCAAGCTAGTTGCTGAATTTGCAAGCACCTCCCTATCAAGTCAAAGATCTGGACCAACTTCCCAATTACCTGAATTCCTGCATGACTACAGAGGTAAAAGTCAAACTCAGATGGATGTGTGATGGTGCTATCCACGGTGGTGCCTGCTGGTACATTGCCACTTTTACCTACCTACCAAAAAAAAAAGTGTAATTAGTCACCAGTGTGTCAAAGTGAGCTTAGGCCGTTTCCCTTTTATGTTAATTGGTAACGAGTTAGTAAGCTGCGCCAGTAAACCAGTTCAATTCAAGCTGTTGAACTTTCTATAACTTTCCCTTAGCCTAACCACTTCATCCTTAAGTACTTTCTCAAACAATACTACATGGTTTCTCTAGGGAAATCCAGACAAAGAATTATTCTACCAGTGCCTTTGAGCTAATTTTTTTGTCCTCTATTTACAGGTGAAACATTGGTCTGTTCACAAAAAGAAAAAAAAAATAAACATTTAAGATGGGGAAGCTTCCTGAGAAAAATCACTTTTAATCCTCACTTGGAATTTAAAAAAATCTACAGCCGGCAGTAAAAGTAAAGATGAAGAAATCTTTGAACTGGTCCAACAAAGCTGTATTTTCAGGGAATCCACAAAAAAAAGACACTGGCACGTGCGTTCTCAGGAAGAGCGCACTGCAATGTGAATCAGGAAACCAGAGTTTCGGCTCTCGGTCTCGCCTTGCAACTTTGTACAGTGAAGAAAGCGTAATAGCTTTGGGCCGCAATCTCATCAGCTACAAAATTAGGCAATGATCTCTTACACTTAAAAAGTTCTAAAGTTCTTCTGTGGCTGAAACTCTAAAATCAAACTTTTAAAAAAGTAGAAGGAGACCTTCAGAAATGCATTTACAAGGAAAGGAATTATATCTTGCTGTTTGGTCAGTTTTCATCCTTTTCTGCTGTACGGTAGGGTTCCATATGAGGAATTTTATTTAGCATCTAGGCATAAATTGGGTGGGAGTTTATCTGGCTCCATTCTACCTGTCGCTAACTTTAGCTGAGGACCATATACCAATGCACACAAGAATATCTATGAGTATAGAAAAGTCTCCACCAAATTCAGGTGTGAACTTGGGTTCAGAGCAGAACAAGAAGAGATGTGACTGAGTTAAAAATAGTTCTGGCACTCTTTCCCGAAACGTGTTCTTTAGGAATATTAGTCCTGCAGGATGTATTTGGGTGTTTTGTGGTCAAACAAATTGGTGAAATGCTGAGTTAACCCAAATTTTAAAAGGCTTTTCCATTCTATGGTTTCTCAGAACCTTTATTTAATAAGGCATAATTTTTAAGAGGGAGATGGAATATATAGCATTTCCCAAACTTATTGGACCACAGAATCTCTTTAAAAAAATCTCTTGGAATCTATAAATGAGAACCTGAAGAGATGATGCCCTGGGAAAAAGGGGACCCAGGTATGTTCCATTCGACAATGATCACTTCAGCACCCACGTACAGGGCTGCGCAGATGTTGGGGAGGAGAGACAGAGGCACAGAGAGAACTAATGACCATGCCTTCCTGTCTTTCATGGAAACTTCGTACAATGAACTGCAAAGAAATGTGGTCAGGGCATATGGAAGGCACTGGGAAAACGTTGGAGGGAGGAAATCGTGGAGTCACACCTTCAATGCAGCGGTTGAAAGGGGGAGGAAGGGATAAAAACAGGAAACTCTCCAAATATCCCCTCGAGATAGCAATGGATAAATAAAGTGTGGTTCATCCATACCATGAAACACTACTCAGCAACAGAAAGGAACAAACTACTGATACTCACAAAAACTTGGATGAATCTCAAGTGCATTGCTAAGTAAAAGAAGCCAGACTCAAAAGCCGTGGGAATCCATTTCTGACATTCTGGAAAAAACAAAACTCTCGGGAGGGAATCCATGCCAGTGGTCGCCAGGGACTGTAGGTAAGGGGAAGGACTGAGTATGAAAGGGCACGAGAGAATCCGAGGGTGCGACTGCTCTATGTCTTCACTGAGGCGATGGCTCTACAACTACATGCGCTTGTCAAAACTTGCACAACAGTCCACTCAAAAGGGCAAATTTTACTGTATCTGTATTATACTTTTTAAAAAATGAAAAACATAAGGGGGGTGGGATGGACGTGGTCATTCTGGGGATAAAAATGCACAAAGCACAGGGGACACGGAAGGTCTGCGAGGGCGTGGTGAAAGATGAAAGGAAAGTGTTACGTTCCGACTACTGGGGACGCCGCCGAGCAGCACAGGAAAGCCCTCGGTAAGCAGTGGGGACATGTGCAGATTTTTGAGCAGTGGAGTGGCAGGATACGGCCTGTAGCGTAAAAACCTGGCCTTGAGAGCAGGCAGAGGGTGCATTTGTGGAGGAATGGAGACAGGGAGACCCCTAGGAGTCTCCTGCAAAACAGGACTTCTGCCTAGAGTACAGGGAGCACACAGGAGGAAGCATTGAGACCAGACACTTCAGGGCTGAACAGAGAATCCTTTGACCCACTGCATTTGCGGGGACAGGAAAGGAGGAGAAGAATTTAAAAACAATTCTGAAATTTCTAGCTTGGCTCACTTAATATACAGTAATGCCAAGTAACAGAAGAAAAAGAAGATGGGGAGGAACAGGTTTTGGATGAGGATAACACAGGAAGTAAAAGGTTTAGACGTGTTTTGCTCGAAACGCCTGTGGCAGATTGTATTACGCATGCCAAACATCCCGTGCCCCTCCCTAGAGGAGGATTACACTTCCCCACCCAATTAACTCAGGAGTGGCCATGTCACTTGTGTTGGCAGATAAAATGTGGCCTGAAATGTGTTACTTCTGGGCAGAAGCTTTAAGAGCCAGCACATGGCTTGGGCTGCATCTTTTTTCCCCTCTGCGACAATGACTGGCGATGTTCCAGAGAGATGTTTCTCTGTCAGCCTAGGTTCTAAAGGGAGGACAGTGGGGTCACAGCTGCTGCAGACAGTCACAGTGGATGTGTAATGTGAGCAAGGAATAAATCTTTGTAAGCCACTCTGACTTTTGTGCACGGCCTAGCCTCCCTTGACTGATACAATGCCTACAGAGCAAATAAGGAAAGTTGTCTGGTAGATCCTTGGAAGTGCAAGTTGGGAGCTACACAGGGAAGTCTGGAGCTGGAAATAGAGATTTAGGAAACTATGAGCAAATGAGTGAATCCAGAGAAGCCGGCGAGATGAAAAGGAGTTGAAGCTGAGCAGAAGGAGACGGGGGAAATGGCAGGAAACACCACAGAGGAGGAAGAAGAGTGGAAGAAAGCCTGATGACAGAGGTGGGTGGCGAACCTGGGTGGTCACATCGCTGAGGCCAAAGGCGGCGGATGTCGTCAGTGCGGCAGAGAGAACCTGAAAAGGCGTCGCTGGATTCCAAATGGGGCAGTCGTTAAGAGAGCCACCTTACTGGGGTCCTTGCAGTCGAAGTCAGGCTGCAGAGAACTACACACAGTAGGACGTGAGAAGGTACAGAGAGAAAGTCAAGTCATTTTCTTCCTGAAGTCTGGTCATGAAAGGAAGGAAAGATAAGGTGGCAGGTAGCGGACAGAGAGGCAGGAGGGAAGAGAAGCTTGTCTGGGTGACTGAGGAGGAGCTGAGAAACTTTAGAGGGGGAGGAGACGGAGGCCAACTAATGGGAAAGATGGAAATCTTGGAAAATAAAGGGTGATTCATGAAGTGAGGCGCTAGAGAAGGCAGAGAGCCGTAGGAACAAAGGCATGAGTAGGGGGAAAAGGCTTAGGTGGAGAGATTAGCCTCTGAGGTGTGAGGAAGGAGATAAGAACCACAAGATTTAACTAAATTTGAAAGTACAGGAAAGGATGCCAAGAAAATTCATGCCTGTCTAGATTGTTTTCTGAGGGAAATAGAAGGTTGCTCTACTGTTGGCAATGTGAATTGTTGGCAAGGAAGGCATCATGGATAGGGCTGGAGGGCTGAGGAAAGTACAAAGATTTGGAACAGATGCAGTAGGGAAGAGAATAAATAAAAAGACTGCAGTCTCAAAGACCTGGTTGAGATTTGTTATTATGAATTTGTAATACAGGTCATTATTCAATAAGTGACTTTTTTCTTTAAAGATTTTATTTATTTATTTTTAGACAGAGGGGGTGGGAGGGAGAAAGAGGGGGAGGGAGGGGGAGAAAGAGGCAACCAACATGAATGTGTTGTTGCCTCTCACGTGCCCCGCACTGGCCCACAACCCACATGTGCCTGAGAATCGAACCGGTGACCCTTTGGTTCACAGGCCAGTGCTCAATCCACTAAGCCACACCAGCCAGGGCACAAGTAACTTTTTTCTTTAGCCATCTCTATCAGCCTCAGAGTAAACCAAAGGAAATGGGCAAGTGGACGGGTTCAGAGCTGGAGATCAGCAGGAGGCATGTTCAGGAACTGAAGATGTTGATGTGTGAGGGGTGCCAAGTAGCCAAGGACTGGGACTGTCAGTCGTGAAAGGTAAGGAGTGACATGGCACAGGAAAGAGCAAAACTGTGAGGTAGCTTGGGGTTTCAGAAAGATAATCCAGGCCCAAAAGCTACGTGAAGAGCAAGCCGGCTGAAGGATGGAAAGGTGATAGTGCACTTAAGGAGCGGGTGGCAGGATGTTTTGAGCTTGTGCAAGAGCTCAGAGAATTTGTTTGCAGCAGAGTCTGAGAAGTGTTACTGAGTCAGGGTTCAGGCTGTTTAGAAGGCAGCACGTTGAATCTGAGCTGACTGGTGGACCTGGAGGGCCAGGGAGTATACCCTGAGTCCTCTATTCTGAAATGATTTAGGAAACAGAAACAGCTCAGACTTGGGGTAGAGGCAAAAACTAAGGGCGTACTAGAAAATACTGGGAGTGACCCACGAGATTACAGGGTTAGACAACAGAGAGAACTGTTAGACAACAGAGAGAACTGATGCACTCCCTGGGGCTGCATCAGGGAGGACCTGGGAAACGTGAAGTAATGCATAAAAATATCATAAAAGCAAAGTCATCCGCTATCACCTGCTTCCCTGGTTTACACATAAATGTAAGATTATAAATAGATACATTACACAAAATGCCTCTTACCGAGTGCTGGGAACTATACCACAGATTAACATTCATGTATTCATCTAATCCTTACAACAACCCTGTGACAGAGGTATTGTTCTTAATACATTTTACATAATGTTGAAAACATTATGGCTCAGAGAAGTTAAGCAACCTGCCCATGGTTAGTAAGTGTGACATCATAAGTGTTCAAAGTTTGTATCCCCTGCACGGATACAAAATCATTTAGGAGATAAATTCTTCTTTGTACCCTAGACCCATGCCTAAGGCACTGGTAGCAAAAAGTAGCAAGTGGCAATAAGGTCCAAATAGACAACTGAGCCCTATGGAGGTTGCCTGTATCACCTTAGTGGACCCGGCATGTTTTTCTGACCTCCCTCCTAAAAACTTTGGAAATAAGACAATTATTCAGTCTTGAAACCTGTATCCTTCAGAATTAGTCATCTAAGATTAACTGTAGTTGGTTTATTTACTGAATTATTATTAGGCACTTCTGCTTTTAGAAAAAAAATTATATATACGTCCGCTCAAAAAATGCACTTACTTGTCTCAAATAATGAAGCTTATCCTATGTTTCCTTACCCTTTCTGTTTTATCTGCACAGAAGAGTCGTGTGTGATGTCTTTTCTGCACCACAATGTAGGTTATTCCTGGCCGGTAATCTTCCTCCAAGCTAATACATGCCTTTCGAATTGCTATTAGTTCTGGCCAAGCTACCTAGGAGTTACAAATGGAATGACATTTAATGGAGAACTCACCTTGTATCTCTCAGATCTAATTTACCCGGAGTGGCCGATGAAAGGAGGCTCGGTCAGACCGCCAGAAGCCCCGAAAGGCAACTATGGGACAATGTGAGTACCTGTTTCATTTGTCCCTCAGACACCCCTCCACGGTAATAGATGATCCGTGTGGGTTTGAAGCGTGTGGATTTGTAGAACTGGATCAGCAGCTCTCGAACCATGTTAGTAAGGTCCTGGATTACTTCCTGACTATACAGGAGTTCCTGGGAGATCTCCTGGCGGGAGGTCTGCACCCGAACGGTCGCACAGTACCGGCTGGGGTGGCCGTCCATGCTGCCGACGACAGCAGCAATGGAAGGCTTCTTCCCATCCCCGGCAGGGGGGTGCGTGACATCTGCTCCCAGGAAGATGACAGGCTGCTGGAACACCGATGGCCTGCTCAGATTTAAAAAGACATTGCCACTCAGACACACAGATGAAAATGTTTGGGTTTGGCAAGCTTACTGGATACAATCACAGATATAATCTTGTAAGAGAGAATAAAGACTTGTGCCCCTTGGGAGAGGACTCGGAGGCCCCCTGTGTTTTTGTGCCACCCAGTACAGTGAATCCGAATCGACTGCAGAAATCAACATGGTTCTTCTGCAACAGTAGGAAGGGAAGAATGAAATGAGGACCCAACTCAAATTTAACAAAATCTCTGTGTGTAAAGGAAAATTTTCTCTGAACAGGCTTTCTACGGATCCTGGGATTTCTTTCTTTTCTTCTTCTTTCTTTAATCCTCACTTGAGGATACACTTATTGATTTTAGAGAGAGGGGAAGGGAAGGAGAGAAACACTGACGTGAGAGAGAAACAGACCAGTTGCCTCTCATATGCGCCCCAACCAGAGAATGAACCCACAATCTAGGTATATGCCCTGACCAGGAATTGAACCCGTGACTTTCGGTTTATGGGATGACACTCCAACCAACTAAACTATAGCAACCAGGGCAGGATTCTGGGATTTCTTACAATGGATACAGAACTGCAGAATTTATATGGAACTGGGATAAAACCCCCAATTACTTTTAGGATGTGAGACTTAGGAATGAGAATCAAGTCTATCTCCTTCCCTATATTATTGTTACTTACAGTACTTATCACTTACCCTACATGTTTTGCTTATTTATTTTATTTATTATACACACACACACACACACACACACACACACACACACATGAATATAAGCTCCACAGGGCACTGCTGTATCCCTTGCGCCTAGAATACTACCTAGCTCATAGTTGATACTTGATAAATATTTGTTGAAAGAATAAATTTATTTATTTGGCCCTGATTTTTCTATCTAGGGAATCAGGGGAAAAATACCATGCATGCTTCTCTGGTAAATTCTTAAAAGTAGGATTCTTAAAGAATAATCTAGGAGGCATCCCAAGTTAGAAAACCTCATATAAAGGTACTAAAGATGTAACAGGCACTAAAGAATAGGTACCTCCATGAGGGCAGAGGCTATGTTGTATTTCTTTTTTTTAATTGATTTTAAGTGATAACAGGGTTACCTACTGGGAGGAGCCATAAGCTTGATAAAGTGCTGGAAATGTTCTGTATCTTAACCTGGGTGGTGCTTACAAGAGTGTACGTGTAAACAAGAAAAAGCGATCAAGGCTTCTGGTCAAGATGGCGGGGTAGGTAAACGTGGTACACGCTTCCACAACCACATCAAAATTACAACTAAACTAGAACAACCATCATTGATGACCACCTATAATCCAGTTGAATGGAAGTTCTACAACTAAGGATATGAGAAAAAGCCACATCAACACTGGTAGGAGGGGTAGAGACGAGGAAAGGGCTGGTCCCATATCTGCATGCCATGGATAACAACCAGGAGGGACATCACGGCTGTGAGGTCCACCCCTGGGGAGCACCAGACGCCCAAGCCCAGGGTTCCAGTGCCAGGAAGAGAAGTCCCCATAATTTCTGGCTATAAGAACTAGCAGAGATTGTGGCTGAATAAGGCTAAGGGTTTCTGGAGTCCCAGGCAGTTCCTCTTAAAGGGCCCAAACACAAATTTACTTGGACTTATTCCCTCCAACTTCCACCACTGGGGAAGCAGCTCAAAAGGAACCAGAGACACATGGGGAGGAACTGAATTATCTGGCATCAGAGTGAGACCTGGAGGGGCACCTTTCTCCCAGATAGAAGTACTGGCAGAGACCACTGTTCCTTTCCTGAGCCCTTCCCCCATAGAGCTGACAGCCTGGCGCCATATCTGAATCTCCATCAACCTAGCTCATACCGTTTGCCCCATCTTGGTGATTCCCTGAGATCTCACCCCACCCAACTTCGATCACTTTGTAGTTCATGCCAGGTGGTCCTAGACAGGACACAGGTGGTGGCTGACCTTGGACTGCACTTTCTTGGAGGTCCCAGAGCCAGCATGCCTAGTGGACAGTTTCAGACCACATCAAAGCACAAAAAAACCCTTCTTCCCAAAGGACACACTCAGGAGGCAGATTCAGTGGGCACCAGAGCCCCTCTGAAGTGAGTCCTACTCCATGGTGTGGGCCCCTACACAGCTAATTCTCTGTGGTGGCCGAAACCAGTCCTTACGGGTGATGTGCCTGGGGCTAAATCCCTCCCATTGATGCTCCAATAGCAATCAAAGCTCAACAAAAACAGGAGAGTGTACACAGCCCATGTGGTGGGGGGGGGAGTACACCTGGAGGGCCCAGCTTGGGTGAATAGGGAGGCAGTACCAATGGACCCCACAGGACACCTACTACATTAGGCCACTCTACCAAGCCCAGGAAATGTAGCAGCTCTACCTTGAAACAAATACAGGGAGGCTGCCAAAATAAGGAGACAAAGTAATATGAAAGAACAGAACAAAATTCCAGAAAAAGAACTAAACAAAATGGAGACCAGCAAATCTACCAGATGCAGAGTTTAGAGCACTGGTTATAAGGATGCTAAGGGAACTTAGTGAGAAATTCCACAGCATAAAAAAGGACATGGAAACCATAAAAAAATAACCAGTTAGAAATGAGGGTACACTAACAGAAATGAAGATTAATTTACAGGGAATTAACAGTAGAGTATATGAAGACAAAAATCAAATCAGCTATTTGGAAAATAAGAAAGCAAAAAATACCCAATCAGAACAGCAAAAAGAGAAATAATCCAAAAAAAATGAGGATAGTGTAAGAAGCCTCTGGGACTACTTCAGGTGTACCAATATTCACATCATGGGGGTGCTGGAAGGAGAAGAGAGGGAGTAAGAAATTGAAATCCTATCTGAAAAAATAATGACAGAAAACTTCCCTAACCTGGTGAAGGAAACAGACATACAAGTCCAGGAAAGGCAGAGTCCCAAACAAGATGGACCCAAAGAGGACACCAAGACATACCATAATTAAAATGCCAAAAGTTAAAGATAAGTACAGAATCTTAAAAGCAGCAAAATAAAAGCAGTTAGTTACCTACAAGGGAGCTCCCATAAGACAGCTAGCTGATTCCTCAACAGAAATTCTGTAGGCCAGAAAGGATTAGCAAGTAATATTCAAAGTGATGAAAAGCAAGGACCTACAACCAAGATTATTCTACCCAGCAAAGCTTAATTTAGAATCCAAGGATGAATAAAGAGCTTCCCAGACAAGGAAAAGCTAAAAGAAGTTCATCACCACCAAGCTAGTATTACACAAAATGTTAGAGGTCTTCTTTAAGAAGAAGAAAAAGATAAAAAAGTATGAACAATAAAATGGCAATACATATCTATCAACAATTGAATCTAAAAAACAAAATAAATGAACAAGCAGAAGGAAGCAGAGAATATTCTCTGTATCTACATCTACAGAATATTTTGACAGTTACTGGATGGGAGAGGGGTCGGGGGCATAGGTGAAAAAGGTGAAGGAATTAAGTACAAATTGGTAGTTACAGAATAGTCATGGGGATATAAAGTACAGCATAGGGAATAGAGTCAATAATGTTCTAAGCCCTGGCTGGTGCGGCTCAGCGGATTGACTGATTGACTGATGGCCTGCAGACCAAAGGGTTAGCAGTTCGATTCCCAGTCAGGGCACATGCCTGGGTTGTGGGCCAGACCCCCAGTAGCAGGTGTGTGAGAGGTAACCACACACTGATGTTTCTCTCCCTCTCTTTCTCCTTCCCTTCCCCTCTTTCTAAAAATAAATAACATCTTAAAAAAAAAGAAAAAGAAAAAATCATATATATACATACATATGCATACACATACATACATACATGTGTATATGTATATGTATATGTATATATATAAAATGAAAGTTGGCCCTGGCTGGTGTGGCTCAGTGGGTTGAGCACTGGCCTGCAAACCGAAAGGTCACTGGTTTGACTCCCAGTCCGGGCACATGCCTGGGTTGTGGGCCAGGTGCCCTGCTGGGGGTTTGCGAGAGGCAATTGATCAATGCTTCTCTCACACACGTTTTTCTCCCTCTCTTTCTCCCTCCCTTCCCCTCTGTCTAAAAAATAAACAAAGCTCTTTTTAAAAAAGAAAGAAAATTGAAAAATAAAGAAAAAGTAATCAAGATGCATACTTGAGGTTTGTGTGCTTTACTATAAATTACATAAGTTAGAGCTTAATAAAAAAGTGGGAAAAACAGAGTTCAGAATCTTACCTTTGATGAGGTACAAGCACGTTGTTAATTCCTCCAAGCTTTGCATTTATCTTCAGGCAAAGGTTGGAAAGGGTCTGGGGTGAGGTCTTCACTACATTTTTTACCTGGACACATTGCGTGGCCATACCCAGGAGGGTATCCCCAACACGTTTCACCTCCGCTACAAAAATAATTAATTGATTTTTTAAATGTTTAAATATTTTCTTAATTACTAAGAGTAGAGGGGAAAATCCATACTGACATTTAGAGTGCCTACTATACACTGTACACGGTGCTAGGTGCTTTTCTTGTGTGTTGTTTTTCATTTGCTAAACCCCAGGGCAATTTTTTTTTCAGTTTGGATAAGCCATCTCCCACCCTCTTCCTTCTCTCCCAAAGGCCTTTATTTGTTTTTCAATCTTATAAGTACCTGGCACTAACTGATTGTGCCACTGGAGCTCCAGTGTTTTTAAATTTTAATTTATTGATGTTTAGAGAGAGAGAGAAGGGGAGAGACAGTGAGAGACATCAACTTGTTGTTCCACTTATTTATGCATTCATTGGTTGCTTCTTGTATGTGCCCTGACCAGGGATCGAACCCACAACTTTGGCATATCAAGATGATGCTCTAACCAACTGAGCTACCCAGCCAGGGCCAGGACTTTAAACCAGCCTACCTTTTTATTCTACGATACTGGCTGCCACCACTCACTCATTCAGTCCCTGGAGGTTCCTCTTCCCGCAGGACTGGCCTGAGAAAGGATTCAATCTCCCTCGCTGCTCCCTCTCACTACAGGCACCCAGCCCATTGAATTTTTCCCTCCTCTCCACCTCAGCCCTTTTTTTCCCCTCTAAACATTAGAGATAAACTGAAGGTAACAAAAGAAGCAAATACAGAGAGGGTTGAAGATATTTTACAAAGTTCAGACAGCTTGGTCTACAATTTCCAAATCCTTTACTTAGGTAATAGCCAGAAGAACTTCACATCATTCTTCTAATAGATACAAACTAAACAGTTCCTTTTCTGGAAGTGGTAGGTTTCTTCCCTCTTTCCCACTCCGATATTCCTCAGTGTTTTTAACCAACATTCCAGTTCTCCCTGCTTTGGGGGCTATGACAGAATTTCACTACAGGCCCAGTCCTCACTTCCACTGCATCTCCTGGCCCCATGCCCATCTTCCCCGACATGGGTTGGATGGGCCATTACAGCTGGTTGTGGGCAAGAAGCTGCAGATGTTAAGAACCCTCTGGAGCTCTCTTTTCTCTCTGCCATGAAGCCTGCAACATTCCCAACAGGGACTGCTCTGCCAGCCCGGGTTTTAGAGTGAAAATGATAGGCTGACATGGAGCAGAGGCTGCAGTCTACCTGCAATGGACGCGCTGCAGGAGCAAAAAGCAAACACACGGCTGCTTGGAGCCCCAGAGAGTCTAGGGTTGTTGGCGACTGCAGCATACTCTAGCTTATCCTGTCTGTCGCACCTACTATTGAAATCATCCTTCATTCAGCCTTAAAGGAGTCCATACCATATACTGGCGTCTTCCCGGGCAAGATCACCACTATTAGCTGAAGGCCCACATATGTCATTTTCAGATGTTTAAACATGGGCTCCACGCTGTCTGCACCTTGTGCGTACTTGCAGAAACATGGCTGGCCCTGGATGGGCATCCCTGCATCCTTAGAGATTTTACGGAGCTGGTCAGTGAAACTCCTGTTAAAACAGAACCAGTGGCACACTGCTTTCATTTCAGAGTTCATACTTAGTATTTATTTCCATCTATGACACTTCTTTCAGTTCTGCAAATTCTTAGCCAAAATTAGACACAAACAAATAAACAACAATTTTTTTTTTAGCTATTTGAGAAAAATAGACTGGCTGTTGTATCATTGCCATGCAGAAGAATCTGCATTGTTAAACTATCGGATTATCATTTTGAATTTTTAAATAGTTATACCTAAGGCCCCAGGGATCTGAATAACATTCCTGGCCAAGGACTTTTTAAAAAAAACATGCAAGTTAGTAATTCTGGACTGAAGAAATGCAAAGTCAAAATTTCAGGTAATGTGTACTTGGGTAAGCCTGCTGTGAGAATAGCTGGGTGAGCTCTTATAAGCAAGGGTTCAGTTGAGAACCTGGACACTGTTACACAATCACTGCATTTAGGGTAATATTTAGACTAGCAACACATGTGAATCAACACAATGGCAAAAGAAATCATCACTTCAAAAAAGAAAACCTCATTACAAAATTTTGAACTTTGGGTTTCAGAAGTTACTCCAGTCTATGTATAAAGCTTTCAGAATAGTTTCTTTTGTGCATTTGCCAATATTTTGTAGGATCCCTTTCTTTCATCCCAGCTCCCTGCCTCTGCCTTGATTTCTCCACTCTTCTCACTCACTCCCGCCGTATAGACAGCTGCCTCTGTGAGGCATGGACCAGCGATCCTAGTCAGTGACCTTTTAGTAAAACGTGCTCACTAGTAAATTAGAATGGTTAAAAATAAACTCATTTTTATCTTAGCTGGAAAGATACAATTAATACCAAAGGAAGCTTCACTAAGAACCCACGAATTTGCCAACGGGCAATGCTTCAACCTTGTGAGTCACAAATGTCTGCTCTAAACGTGAGGAAGCTGAGTCAGACTCCCAATGTATTTCCCGAATTGGCAATTTATTACAGTACAAGGTGTTTTTCCTAGAACCAGGTGGGGTCACTATAGCAGTGAGGGGTTTGGTGCCAGTGCACACAGCACATTCACAGAAAGATGGCATTTTTTCATATCTGGAAGTGATAGTACTAAGCTGAAAATATGAAGATACTCACTTTAGTAAATCTTCCCTACATTGTTTCTGAGGCGCAAAACAAGCAACTGCCCAAACTTTAATTTCAATGCCAGCATAAAACTGCTTTCCTCGCATGTCCCAGACACCCTGGTTGGGTGTGGCTACTGTTTTATTCTTTAAAAACAAAACAAAACAAAAAAAAGAAACAAAAGAAAAGAGAAAAGACATTACAATCTAAGGCCATTTGAATATTGATGAGGGGATAAACAGAACTCTATTTGGTATTAGCCAAAAGACAAAGAGCAATAATAAGCATAGCTATGGGCAAATTCACTTTGGCGGTGTAGAAAAGCCCTCAGTTACTCTCTTTTTGCCTGGTTACTGGAAGAAGCTTGCTGAACAAAATGAAAAGCTTACCCGGCCTCCATACTGTAGCATTGGTGCTGGCAGTACCCTGCCTGTGAGCTCTGTCATTTCATTGTGGACAACAATACCAAATTCTTTAAGGTATGGGTCAGGTCCACCCACCATGCTGTTACTCTTCACCTAAAGAACAGGAAGGCCTGTGTATGTAAGAACTGAAGAGTAACTGTCCCATCAGGAGTTTTCTACTGCTCTGTTTTTGCATCTCAGAGCTAGCTTGTCTGAAAGACCGTGCCTTACTGACCAGTCTACTGATTTCTTCCTGTCTGTCGGGAGCAGATCTTGCCGTGGCTTTGATCATCGTGGACGTCTGATTGTCTGTGAGTTTCTTTATACATCGCTGCCCTGCCACAATATTACAGACCTACCAAGAGGCGAAGAGAAATTCGTTTGTGTAATGGGCTTCTGGATCTTAAGCCTTTGAAGAATTCGATCTTACATCTTCCATTCCCCGCCCCTCAAAAATGAAAGTTCTGTTATATAATCAGCCCCACATATTTTAGAGATTAACACTAAATTCTACCACTCACTTAGATTATGATTTTGTTTTTTAAGTCATTCAAGAAGCTGGCAGATTGGCAAAAGAACATTGAGCTTACCTCAAGTGGCAAGTACGTGTGCTTTTGTTCTTGTCCTACTTGGAGACATGGGAGATGGGGATATTTCAGCTGCAGACTATACTTTTGCTTAAAATATTGAGCTACAGTGCATTCCATAGCTTGACCATTTTCTAGCTGTAAAGGAAAACTATAGGAGACAATGTCTTTTTAGAAATTTCAAGTTCTCTTTTCTTAAACAAGCAAACAAACAAAAGTCTACTGACATTTTCTACCTTGATCAGTCACTTAAAAACAAAGGTCAATCTTTACTTGTATATTTTCACTTAAGTCATTTTGGTATTTAATCCAAACAGTGATCACGTTGGAATTTTCCATGTTTTTAAAGCTAGAATGAGAAAAAATTATAATTAAAGTTTAAAAAGAATTTAAAACAAGAAGCTACAGAATCAGAAATTACAGAGATTCACTAGAGGTCAGTTGATATCTACAAATACAATCTCTTGTTGGCTCCTTATAGATAGAAGTGTTGTTTGCTTAAGAGAAATTTTTTTTTGGCAAAATGAGTGTTAGCATAGTGACTGGGATCATATTTTCAGATAATTAAAATGTCCCACTAAACCAGGACAAATATATGTGGATTTGGAGGCAACAAGACCAAATACATGCAAGTGAGACTATGCTAGGGTACTTTGTATAAACTGAGGAGGCTGGTTTAAGAGATTGTTTATTTGACTCTTCCAGGGGGCAAATTATCTCTAATACTTGGCACAATACTAACTTTAATCTTGCTTTCTTAATTGTTACAGCCCCACAAAGTAACAACGCAGCGAGTATCACCTATGTAACACTCATGTAACTCTCCTAGTCTGAATTCAGAACTTCAAGTTATAAACAAGCTGGCTACCAACCACTTCAGCGCAATTAGGCATCTATGTCTGAGGAGCAAATCATTTATTTGTTCGGCCCTGTATTGATCCAAGAATGTTTACATTTCTGGATTAAAATCAGTGCACTTATAGAAAATAAAGGCATGTTTAAAATTGTTTAGAGGTAAATTTTATTTGACATTGCAGACTGAAGAAGGAAAGTATTACTTGCTAGGATGACTACCTTTCAATTACTGTTAAAGATTCACGGTCTGTACTGTAAGATTATGTCGTACTAGAAACTTGTGGCTTTCTGCAGATTCTAAAGTCCAAGTGATGATATAAACTTGAAGTTAAAAGCTTATTTCCTTGAAAAAAATTAAAGAAAATAAATTTATGTGCTTTTAATTTTCATGCATAAATTAGATAGATATGGAAGTATAATTATTCTTATAGGGTTGTAAAGTAATTAAATAATAAAAAAGAGACAGTTCCTCTTGAAACAAATGCTAAAATTCGCGATAGTGATTTCCTAAGATTCTGGTAACATTTCCCCACTAGAGAATGAGGTCAATGACATAATATGAAGATTACATGGAATATTACTTTATAACTCTTAAGAAATTTATGTAATGTGTATCTGAGTTCATACTGAGGAATTTGTTCAAATCAGATTGAATTAATATACCACTTTTATCCAGAGGTCACCCACCCCCAAAATTTAACTATCTAGACCAAAGGCCTTCGAAGGTGGTTTTGATATACACTAAAGTTCAAATATCGAGAACGGTGAATCTAAAACAAAGTCAGATTAGAATATAAGCAAAAATATTTAAAAATTTTACAAGGCTTCTGAGTAATCAAAATAATGTAAAGTTTATATATTTAGGTTATTTACTTAGAAGAGACAATATTTATGTTTATCTCAGCCATGGGTTTAGTGATACAGATTACAAGAACAAAGCCTACACATATGGTAATTTAAAAAGCACTCCAGCGTGTAGTTTCTCATTAGGCGTAGTTTACGGTGGACCAGAAGTTGGGCGACTAGGAAAATGAGATGGGAAGTGAAAGTGAGTGCGCTGCTGGAGGTGTGCCACGCACGCTGACAGCTGGGAGAAGTGACAGCTCGCTCCAAAAGGAGGGAGAGCAACCCACCCAACTTCGTAACCTGAAACCAAGTTTCATCGTGACTGGTGCAGGAAACTTTCAATGGCTCCATGATATACACCTTCCCACGTCACGTAGAGGCCTTAATAAACCCTTTGGGCCACGCATTGATAATCACCACAGTATAATAAACGACGATTATAATGATGACTCTGCATCACTAGACAAAAGTTGATCTCTGCTTAGCATACTGCTTAAGAGGTGAAACAAATTAAAGGAAGGAAATAAGTTTTACAAATATGTATCAAAAAATTTTTAAACACTGTTAAAACTTTCGTGCTTTTAAACGTAAAGATCTCAGTGATTTTGAAAAATCAAAATATGAGATACCAATTCCTCAAATGATGATAGTAGCTTCCTCTGTTAGCAAAAACGTAATGCCGTCATTCTAGACGTGCTTAACATACGTTTGATGACTGGCTGGCCGTCTAGTCACATTGCAAACTCGGTATTTTCGCTTCATCTGTCCACAGTGAGTCACCTCAACTTTAAGACCTGAAGTTGAAAAACAAAGTTAAAACATCAGTATTAATTAGCAGCATAAGGATAAAAACAGATTTGAATGTCTTCAGAAAGACATGCCATTGTACAGGACAAAAGTTGCAAGGATATGGGAATAATTTCGTTATGTGTAGACAAAAAGCCTCAGCTAAGCAGAAAATACTAGAACCCAGATGATTTAAGATTTGCAACCACTTTAATTTGTTACTTCATTCAATACATAATTACTATGCATCTATTATGTTCAGGTGCTAATGAAACTTATACTCTAGTGAGAGAAGATAACTAATTATAAGCAAAGAAAAAAATTCCAAAAGGAAAATAAGCAAATTTGTGTTAGTTTATTAAAATAAAAGTTTTTAAAACAGTAAGTGCCTGTTATGTGCCAGATACTATGCTAGAAACTTTATAAATCTAATTGCGTTTAAGCTTATAAATCTAATTGGATTTAATTCTCACAACGGTCTTACTGGATATATCTTACCTTAGAGATGAGTAATCTGAGGCTCACAGTGGTTAAGTGCCTTGCCCAAGGTCCCACTGATAGGTCTAGCTGGGGTGGGAGGACAGCCCAGGTGGGTCTGACTCCAAGACCATGCTCCTTGCGCCACGCTGAACTGCCTCTCCGAGACTATGGTAATGCAAATACCTACCTCTGATTTCTTTGGTAAACTTGACACGCTGGGAGTCTGTTAGAGGTTTGGTCTGTTCATTGATGTTCTGAATGTCTAAAACCTCACACATGAACTCAATGATAGGCTGAGCCCGGTAGAAGGCAGTTGCAGATACTAACAAAGAGAGAGGAAGGATGCTTAGCTTCAGGGAAAGAGACAGGACCAAGAAAATCAGCCAAAAGACTTAAGAGGAAAGAGAATCCCATCCTACCATCAATATTGAGCATCATATTCCACATGGCAGGTCTCACAGACTGATGAAAGCCAAACCAAACCTCCCTGCCCCCTCCCAGAGGGTGGTAGTAACCTTCTGGAGGTGAGAAAAAGGAACGGCCCACCGGAGTGTACCTGAAGAGATGAAAGTTTGCATGTTTTACAATAAAAACTTGAAAAGTCTTTCATTTCACTCTCCACTTTGTAAATTGAAACTAAGTTTAAACTATGACTTACGTAGAAACCTTTCAAGGGCTCCAGTGCAAACTATCAAAAGTAAAAAAGGTCCGCTATCTGCGGCGGCAAAGAATTCAAACTAAGGTACTAACCTCATGGAGGGAAGGTGTCTTGTGATAACATCAAGTGCTTGTACTGAGTCATCTGGGACTTCATTCAAGTGTCCAGCTAAAGCTTCTAAAAGCAGCTGAAGGCTCACAACTGACACCCACTGAACAGACACTTTAAAGGTCTGGTCTTTCCCCTCACCTGGAAGGGTCACTTCCATATCAACCTAAGGAAAAATACATATACATGTATGTTTACAAAGGCGGAGAGAAAGTTCCCAGAAATATTCAGTATAGTATATGCATAAAGATTTACACTTCTGTAATCACAAACCACTGAAAACAACTTACATGTCCATCAGCAGGGAAATGATTTAATATCAATTATTAATGTGATGTGATAGTTTAAAAATAAGGTAGATGCTACAAAATCTATGAACCTTAAAAACACTGTGCTAAGGGAAATAAGCCAGACACAAAATGACAAATACTGTGTGATTCCACTTAGACGAAGCACCCAGACTAGTCAAAGCCACAGAGACAGACAGTAGACGAGTGGTGACTGGAGGCAGGGGGAGGAAAGAGCCGGGAGCTCTGGCTGAATGGGTAGTTTCAGTCTGGGACGGTGAAAACTTCTGAGGTGGACAGTGGTCACAATTGCACAACAGTGTGACTATACTTAATGCCACAGAACTCCACACTTAAAAATGGTTAAAATAGTAAATTCTGTGTTATGTATACTTTACCACAGTAAAAAAATTTTTAAATATTTTATTTATTTATTTATTTATTTTTAGAGAAAAGGAGGGAGAAAGACAGGGAGAGAAACATCAATGTGTGGTTGCCTCTCACGCAACCCCAACGGGGGACACGGCCAGCAACCCAGGCCTGTGCCCTAGACTGAGAATTGAACTGGTGACCCTTTGGTTTGCAGGCCAGTACTCAATCCACTGGGCCACACCAACCAGGGCAAATTTTTTTGAATGAAAAAATAATAAGGACTCTGGAAGGGTAGCTCAGTTGGTTAGAGCATTGTTCTAATACACCAAAGTTGCAGGTTCAGTCTCCAGTCAGGGCACATATAAGAAGCAATCAATGAATGCATAAGTAAGTGGAACAAAAAATCAATATTTCTCTCTCAAATCAATTTTAAAAACAATAAGGTAGATTTAAATGTACAGAAACGGAAAGAACTCCCAGACATATTGTTAAATGAAAAAATATATCAGAAAAATATGGAAACAAATAAAAATGTACTTAAATAAATGTACCAATAGCTAGCGCACATAAAAACATCTGAAAGGATACATACCAGACTATTAGAGTAGTTTCCTCTGAAAAGGAAAATGGGATTGAGGACAGGTAGAGAGGCAGGTCGCCACAGCATTTCTAGATTGTCTAAATGAGTTTATAATGAGTATATATTTACATATTGCCTTTTTAATCTTTAAAATAAATTTTTAAAAAAGTTACTGTGGTATTATGTATATTTTCACAAATGGGTGTTATATAAAATCCTATAATTTATAAAAACTCCATGTTCAGATTCAGGTAACACTTTAACAATGCGAAAACTTGGGAATATGTATAAAGATGACATAATCAACCTAAATTCTAATGTTCATCTAATGTTCAATTATTAATTAACTATGGGAGAAGAGAATATGGACAGAAAAACCTATTATCACTATGAGAAACAACTACGAATTGAACTGTTATTAGAAGAGGAAACATCTTTGTCCCATGTAATTACTACTAAATGAGACCCAAATCTAACAAACCCTTCTACTGTCAACACTTACCCTATCCCGTCCAATTGGCAATGGATGGGCGGTGTACATGTTTCTTTTGCCATCATAGCCAGGCTGTCGATCACCAAATATTTGCATCTTGAAGTGCCGCACCATTGTATCTACTACCTCCCTTAACAGTAATGGAGATAGTGGAGGTTAGCTTGGGAAAATGGTGCACAGTAAGGGAACTATCATCATACCTTAATCATCTAAATTCATTTCAAAAGTCCTTGGGAAAAGTAAGAGTTAAAGCGACCACTGGTTTAAGTAATTAAAACAACAGTTAACTAAAGAAAGGTAATAACATGTGAATAAAGGTAACTATGAGATGATAACAAAAGGGGGGAATAAAAGGAAAGTGATAAAATTTATGGCATCCTCTCATTCTCCTGCTTTCCAAATCCCTCTGTGATAAACATAGCCTGAAAGAAAGGATAACCTCTCTCAGGTATCTAAGTGTGGCATGTTCATATTGAAAATGATAAGTTTGTTATTAAAATATACATTCTTCTTCAAGTATACTGGTTTTGGAAGAGAAAGTGGACAGAAATTTAAAAAAATCTGAGGATCAATAAATCTAAGATGCATTGTACTCAAAGGAGTAATTCAACCTCTTTGCCTAATGCTGGCTATTTATAATTCTGCATACTCTCTTGTTTTATTCCAGAGCGTTCCCAGGCAGTGTAGAGAAGGGAACGTTGTGAAATATCCTCATTCCTCGAAGACTACCAATGAAGTTTCTTTCTTTTTAGAAAGAAGGCCTTTCTCTCAAGCGTGCGTAGCTTTACGGCAGCGCTCTTGCATATATGCCAGACCACAGCGTGTGCAGGCCCTGAAATAAATGCAGTTGTGGGAAAACAAGAGTACATAGTTTAAGTCGGAGTCTGCGAGGCTTTGGAATGATAAGAGTCAATGAAAAGTCAGCTGCTGTGTCGTACAAATGTTAGTGATAACAAGAGCGTTCTCAGAAAAGCAAGAATCCTAACACTAAAGACTGCCTGAATAGCAAGGTCCAGAAAGGAAGGAAAGGAAAATGGCTGTTCTCAGCACCCTGTAAGGATAGCTGTACAAGGCTGTGTCTCCACACTTGGAAAATCCCTGTCATAGAGACCATGAAGCTTAAATCGCCTCATCCACACCCCTCTTGGATAATGCAGACTTAAACAGAACTTCTTCCTCCGCTTACTTTCTTCAGTACTCCGAGATGATCCATCTGTCTTTCCACTTACATTTTTCTCACGTCCATCGCCAACACTTAATAATAAAATGTGAATTTCCAGATAGTTCTATTTCCCAGAGACACTAATGTCTTCACCTACTTTTATAAATTTCTGCTACCCTTGGACAAGAAAGAGTGACTTTTCTTCTTCCTTCAATAAGTGTTTACTGATTGAACTGGGATGTAGCCAGCACTCTGCTAGAATCTGTGGAGGATAACCAAGTATGAGACAGCAAAGGAACTTATCATCTCAGAGAAAAACAAAGCCTACCTGTAGAAAGAATTAGAGAACCAAAAAAAAAAATTAGAGAACAGTAGGATATATAATACATAAATTATATGCATTTATATAGAAGTCTACTCTTTCGCATCCTTACCTGTTGACTCTACGAGGCCGTTTTTCTGGTTTAATGTCCACGTCATAGTGATACACATCTATTTTGGGAATCTGAACCTGAAAATGATTGGCTAACAGTCGAATGGGTTTCCCAACAGTTCCAAGGCCAGGACGGCGGGGTGGCTGGAACAGGCTGGCTGGAGGCCCTGAAGAGATCGAAAGACATGCGATGTGCTATTTGGCCATGAAGAATGATACTCCCTTCGTGATGACGATGATGATGATGATGATGATGACGATCGCTACAATTACTGAGATCTTATTATTCACTAAACAGACTAAGGAATAAAGAGCTTGGGGTGTCTTTTTTACCTAAGGTGCTCTAGATTTCCAATATTTTACCGTGTTGCAATTATTTTGAATATGAGGAACACCAAAATTAGACAGACAGTATGATGAATTCCTCGCAGGTGTCAGCTACTGAAGAAAGACTTTTATGAGCATCGGTGGATGTACAGACAGGCTGACGAAATCATGTGCATTTTAAATAAAAATCTCTAGACCCTGGGTGCCACCATCACATTCAGGGTGGAGAGGATCCATTAAGCTTCCACAAATCAGCCTGCGTTATTATAGCTTGCAGAGACAGGAGGAGGTTAAACAGCAGTTATATTTATCAATTTATTTGTTAATTTAGATAGTGAAACAATATCAATAATGTTAAACTTTCTTGTCTATAACCTGATGTTTTTAGAATCTGGATAATCTGATATTTCCTAACCATAAGGTCTATTTATTTAACCTTAAAGAAGGTTTGTTTGTTTGTTTGTTTATAAGATGTATTTATTTAACAAACATTTATTCACTAATTACATGTCTAACCTGCACTATGGACCCCGCAGCTTCTCTCTTCAAGACCTCGCAGTCCTTCTCGACCCAGGGGAGATTTTGTGCCCCAGGAAACAGGCAAATGTCTGGAGATATTTTTAGTTGCCACACTTGGGGATGCCACTTATTTGTAGTGGGTTTGGGAAAACACAGTCTGGGAGATATTTGTCTACAGAAAACCTTACTCCTTTCTGAAGATAATGTCAAATAGACACTGGCCTAAAAAATATACATATTTTCTGCTATGAATAGGTGTTCAGTAAAGTGGGCTATGGTTACCATGGAAAGTTACAACAGGCTCTTTTATTGCAATGGCATTTTACCAAGAACAAAGACAATCAGTGAGGAAAGAAAACTTTGATGCAAATGCTGTCTTGTCCAACATCACTTAGAACATCAAAGCAAACACTTTAATGAAGTTTGTGCTGACAGATCACCATATACAAACTCTTTAAGTACTGAAGCTTTGCACATATTAAATTCATTGTTCATTCATCCCCTAAATTCTACTCATCCTTCAAAACTCAGGTCAGGTGTGACCAACTTGGAAAGCCTTCCCAAGACCCTCTATATAATGGAACACTTAGAACAAGTACATAGAAACAACCTGCTAAATTACTGTTTCCTCCACTAGCCTGTAAACTTAGAAGAAATGGACCTCCAGTTCATCGTTACCTCTTCAAGACCTAAATTCAATGATCAGTACATTGCAGAAATTCAATAAATGTTCAACTGACCACTACCAATAATCCTTGTAGCAGTTCCAAATAGAAACTAAACAGAAACCTAATCATTCCTCAAACCCAAGCATTGACCATTATTTTTCATTAAAGCAAAAGCACAAAATTTATACTAAAAATACTACCGCTTGGAGATGAGTCCCACTTCTGGTATAAAAGGGGATCTGCTCTGGGTGTGATAAGATATTTACAAACAAAGTAAGAGGTAACTAATAAATAATATCAGAGGTGATTGGCACGTTGAATCAAATCATACAGATAAGTCAGCCCTGCGTATCCCAACAAACACTTAAGCAACCATTGTATCATAAAGTTGGATGAAATCCAGCTCGATGATAGAAATTTTGAATCAGGAATTTGGGTTAAATAACTTACTCAAGGATATATTACTTTAATTTAGTTTAGTTTTATTTGTTCTTATTTCTTGCTCAGCTTGAAGACTTCGATTTTTAATTGTGACTAGAATACAGGTCTCCTAACTGCCAGTCCAGCGCCCTTCCTCCCCAGTATAGTCCACAATCCTGTGGAATCTCCACCTCGCTAAACTACTTGGTACCAATGGGACAGAGACAGAGGAAATGAGCGAAAGAAATTAAGAAGTGGAGAAAAGAAAATAGTGTTTCTTTTCATTGGCAAGAAAGAAAAGTCAGAAGGTGAGCGATCATTTCTTTTAGTAAGTGTAGAGGATTTATTTAGAAAACTATATTCTAAAATTTTCCATTCCAAAAGCTGGTTTCTTTGACTTTAGCAAATACTTGTGAAGAAAAGGCACAGTAGCTAAAGCTCTGGCACCAAACTGCCTGGGTTTCAATCCTGGTTTACCACTCCCCAACTGCATGACCTTAGTCAAGTTTCTTAGCCTCTCTGTGCCTCAGTTTTCTTATCTATAAAAGGGGAATATGTGGTAATAATAGCATCTATCTCTTAAGGCTCTTGTGAGCATCCCATGAGATACTATATATAAATGGCTTAACACAGTGCCCTGTAATAATAGTAAGTGCTCAGTAAATTTTAGCTAGTAGATTATACTTGCATAAATATTATGGTGCTTGAAGGTCCCTGGGCTTTATATTGGGAGCATCACAAAACTTTGGTGACAAAGTCAGAAAACTACTTCTTCCAAAAAGGAAACAAATATGATAACATAGATTGGGTGAAGTTAGCCTTAAAAGAAAAGGAGGGCATCAGACCAGGACAGATGACCCAGACTCACCCTCATGTCACCACTCAGCCTTGAGGCCTGATCAAGTCAATGAAGCTCTCTACATTTCTTTTCTCATCTGTAAAATGGGGATAATGTCTGTTTTGCTTACTTCACAGAGAATCAAATGAAGCTAATAACTATGAAGGCACTTTCCAAACTGTGAGGCACTGTAAGAATAAAAGTTATCACTGCTATGACCAAAAGAAATGGTATTGAATATATTTCCAAGTGATTGTTGTCCAAATGCAAATGGGGTGAGGGAGAGCAGAGGAAGACTAAGAATACATTAATAACTGTTCAAGTGAGGAGGGCACAAAGCTCCAGATCAGATCAACAAAGAAGAGGCAGGAAAGCTCCTCTAGGCTCTAAAACAACCTGGACAAAATATCCCACAAGACTTTCAACTCCCTTTGCTCTGGTTCTACGCTTGGCATGCAGCTTCTTGTTATTAACTTGGTTTCCAAGGTACTATGACACTGGAAGAGGAGTTTGCCAGAGAGCAGACATGAAAATGTTCCAGTCAACAGAAAAGATCTATGTGACTTTTTGGCTTATTCATTCGCATCTTATAAATGTGGCTAGTGAGAATTAATTTTCCACAATCCTAGGTGAACTGGTCAGTCCTCAAATCTGCAAAAGCTAAAATGAAACAACAACAAGAAATCCCTAGGACATTCCTAACACCACCAGGTTGATCTTTGCCATGAAAAACAGTTTATACACACAGTTACATAGTCTCTTTCAATACCAGTCCGTAAAATGCAACAGTTGCTTCAATTAGGAGTTACTAACAGGGGAGGGAGGGAAGGAACATTTGTTAGTATCTATAATGCATTGGTCTCTACAAGACTTCTCACATACATTATCTCATTTCATTCTCACAACAATCTACATCAGTAATTATTATTACTTCATTTTATAGATGAGGAAATGAAAGTTCAAAGGAATTAAGTAACTTGCCCAAGGTTATACAACTATTAAATTACTAGATTGGATTTGAACAGAAGTCTGTTACATTCCTAAAGACCTGATCATGCCTTTAGCCGGGGGCTATAGCTGAAGTAATCCAACATAAAACTCACACTGAGGTTTATCAAATGATATTACTGTGACAAAAGCAATTTATTTTTAAAAGGCATATAAAATTTTATTATGAGGTCCTTTTGAAAAAAAAATAGCTTAAACAGGAAATTAAGGTGGGATTAAGTCATTCAGTGCTGTAAACAAATTCTAAGTAAGCAAACCTGGAAAGTTTCCAAACTCAAAAGGTAAAGTGAATTTTCTATGCACTAAAAAAAAGTGAAATGCTCTACAACTAAGTCCACTGTGTAGATAAGGTTTGATAGTAAAGTTAATTCTGTCCCAGACCCTAAACCCCTCCCTACTTAGCCAAAGCATTAGAAACCTGTTGGGGTTGGAGGTGGGAGCACCAGGCTCCAGCCGCGGGGCACTTGTTACAACCTGGAATAGTGCCTCTGATTAGGGCAGAGTAGGGGAGATAACCAGAGGCCACTCATAATGACAGCAAATTACAGTTTCCAAAGCACTTTCTTCATTTGATCCTCGAAACTTATTCATAACCCAGTTAGAAGGGAACTCAGGGCATTAAAGCCTGTGCTGGAGCAGGCTGGCTGCCAACTCGCCTGTCACTAGGGTGTTAGTCCAGACAACTTTGGGACTGTCACAGGGACAGACAGATAGACAGAGCCATAGGACCATATCCCCCGAGCCATCAGGGCCTTCAAGAAAGGGTGACTCTTGGTCTTGGGGGCAAGGGGCATTCCTTATCTGAGGGCTCTGGATGTCTGCCAATGCAAAGAAAAATAGGGCTGCAGCCCAAAACCAAGAATACCCCAGGTAGTAGGTGGGGGACCTTCCCAGTCCAGTCAGGCCAGGCCTCCGCAGCGCACCAACCACAGACCATCCCTTCGGAGGCCCGAACTGGCTTCGTCTCAACCACCTCCCTGAGGTTGGGTCAGGTCTCCCCCTCTATTACCTGGAGGCGCGGGTCACCTTCCTGAGCTTCCCTTCCTCAGACCTCCAGATCCTGCAAGTCTCTCCAAGCTGGGGTGCGGTCCCCGCCCCCGGAGGCCCGGGTCAGCTCCCTCCGCCTTGTGCAATGGGACACGGGTCCTATTTCCCGAGGCCTGACGGCCCGAACCCGGGTATGCACGAGCCATTGGGGGCGATCGAGAGCGACAGTCCCGCCCGCCCACCTACCCCTACCGGGGCCCCATTCCGGCCCGAGCGCTCTCCTCACCTGGTCCCAGCGCCTCCATGGCGGCGGCGGGGGCCGCCTCGCCCCGGTCCCCGGCGCCTCCCGCTCCGGGCCCCGCCGCCGCCGCCGCTGCGTAACGCTTGATCTCCGGAATATTGGCGCTGGAGGGGAGCGCCGCGGAGACGCGGGCGCTGGGCAGGGGGCGGCGGCGGCGCCTGGCCCGGGGACAGGGACCCGACTCCCGCGGCTCTTCCGGCCTCAGCGACAACAAAAACAATCCCCGTCGCCGCCGCCGCCGCTGCCAGCTGGAGCGGGAGCGGGAGCCAGCGCGCGCGCCCGGCGGGCGGGGACGGGGCGCGGGGTGCGCGCGGCCCGGGGTCCCGGCTCGCGTAGGGGGCGTGCGCTGCCCTGGAGACCCGGCGCACCGAGCCCTGCAAGGGGCAGGGAACGGAGACAGGGCCGGGCGGGCGCGCGCCGGAGGGGGCAGTGCCCCGAGGACGTGTGGTGTGTGCGCGCGCCCGCCCGCACTGCCCTGTCTGCCCAGGGCGGCCATCCCGGGCACACGACTTTGGGGGGGGATACGTGCGGTCCTCCCAGAGGGTCCCGTCACCCAGTGCCCGGCAGAAGATCGGGATTCCAGACCCCGCTGATCCACAGACAGCCTCCACCTCTGTCAGTGGAAAGTGTCCCGAGATTCACGTCAGGCACCTCTCCTCCTTCCACTCTCTTCAAACTACTTCTTTCTCCTCTGTCAGTCTCCCCTTCCTCCACGGTCCTGGGACAGAGAACACGAATCACCGCGAGGGCTGCGCTTTCCCGCCATTTCTTCATCCAACACCGCATACCCAGTTGCTCTTCCCTCCTAAAGCAGCCAGAAAGCACCACGGAATGGACCGTGATGAATGATGCATTTTCTCACTTGTCCCATGACGAGGGGCTCTGGTCGGAAAGTCACCAGTCACCTCAAAATAGAGAGCAGTCTTACTTTCTCTGACGACTTTACCTTAGTGGCCAAGAGCTAAGGAAGCAGTAAGTATCCTTGGAGTCATGGTCAGCCCAGCAGGCCTAGCCTCTTTGGGGCTTTAGTTGGGACTTGGAGTTGGAGAACAGAGGCCAAGAAGCTGTTTCTAATCAGCAGAATGGGGGAGCTCTCTGTCTACCAGTTGAAAAGGGGGACTTAAACAACAGAAATTCATTCTCTCATGTTCTAGAGTCTAGACAGTCAAGATCAAGGACTGGTTTCTTCTGGTATCTCTTGCACCTGTACATGTCTGTGTCCAAATTTCCTCTGCTTGTGACTCATTTAAGGACACAGGCCAGAATGGATTAGGGTCCACCTTATGGACTTTTGTTTTAATTGAATTATTTCTTTAAGCACTTTATCTCCAAATACAGTCACATTCTGCACTAAGGGTTAGAATTTCAACATATGAATTTTTAAAAAAGATTTTATTTACTTTTAGAGAGGAGAAGGGACAGGGAAAGAGAGGGAGAGAAACATCATTGTGTGGTTGCCTCTTGCACACCCCCTACTGGGGACCTGGCCCACAACCCAGGCATGTGCTCTGACTGGGAATCAAACCAGCAACCGTTTGGTTCGCAGGCCGGCACTCAATCCACTGAACCACACCAGCCAGGACTCAGCAGATGAGGTTTGAGGGGGACACAATATAGCCCCTAACGTGTAGTGAGGTATTTATTTGAGCAGCCATTAGAGCCAAATAATTTTTGTATGTAATGATTAATAACGTGAGGGGCACATCATGGCCAGTCACTTAATTATGGGCTTCACATGTCATTGAATCTTTATAGTCACTTGTAAGGTAGATATTATTAAGTTAGGTATTTGTACAGATGAGGAAACTGAAGCCCAGGGAAGTTAAGGAAGCCAGGCTCTACATCATATGATATGGCAGTGAAGCATGGAAACATTTCAGTTCTAGACCCTGCATTCTAGTTCTGCTAATTCCATCCCCTCCTGGCCATGGTGTGGGACTTTTAATCAAGTGATCAGATTCTAGTCTACTGATACCATATTCCAAGTTCTTTCCACAGCATCATGACATTTCTCTGTTAAACCAGATATTAATTAAAAACAATAATAGCAAAAGAAAGTTTAAAGGGGAGGAAGTAAGTATTCACTAAATCAGCAAACCGGTTCAGGGCTAAGGGGATAAGAAACACCAACTAGAGGACAAGTTCTGTGTTACAACTAGTAGCCACCTCCCTTCTTCTCTACTCCAGGCTGAATTCTTCCCACAGTTGAAACAGTGCTGGTGGCTTCCAACCTGGTTGGAGAGTGCCTTTCCCACCCTCACTTCCTAACAAAGTTTCTCCATATTATATCTGGTACCATAAGCAGAGACCATAGCTTGTTTCCTGTGTTGAAAACAGCCTCAGAAACTTGGGTATGAAATGTATTTACTCCACAGCCTCAGTCTCTCCGTCTCTCGCCCTGTCATTCTTGATTGCTCTGACGTCATTCCAAAACTCGCTCCCACTAGGTACCCCCTGTTGCTTTCCTGAAGGCCCTTCTGACTGCGCCCTCCCACCCAAACCAAACTACTGTAGTCAATAAACTCTCCCAAACCTCAGCCTGTTCAGCAAGCCCTCCCTCCACTTCCTGCTGTGGCTGAGCAGAAGCCGTGCCCCAGAATACCACTTCCCCCTCAGCTCTCTCTGTTGGTGGCTGCTCAATGTCCCATACCCCACACATCTACAGGACAGGGTGAGGGCTGGCTAGAGAATTGGCAATGTAGTGCCCTCATTGCACCGAACCTTGAGTTCTTTGTGTTATATTAAAACCACTTGTTATCTGGCCGAACTGCCACAGGACCTCCCTCCATGGTGTAGTTAACTCAGCTCCTGGCCTCATGTCTCAGTCCAGGCCTGGCTCTCATCACATTATAAATCCTTGAGGGCAGGGCTTATGCCTTGTTCAGGTATTCAGGCTTGTGTCTCTGTTGCCTACCATATTACCTGGCAAAAAATGCCTAATCAGGGAAACTAATGGAATGAATGAATGAATGAATGAATGAATGAATGAGCAAGTTGTATAAACAGTGGGAACTAGAAATGGTCCGGTGGATGTAAAACGATCCAGCCTAGGTGGACTTCCAGCTGCTCCGGAGCACAGATTTTTCAAATCAGATGGTCCTGAGTTCAAATCACAGTTCCAAAACATACTAGCTCTAAGTACCTGGGACAAGTCCCTCCACCTGCTGCTCAAGGATGTCTTGAGGAGGAAGTTAAATCATATATGTGCATATTCTTTTGTCTCTGGCACAGAGTAAGTGCCCAAGAGTTACTAATTCTCTTCCCTCCCCTCCTTTCCCACAGCTAAAAGCTGCTTCTTCACTCTTGCTGTCCTTTGAGAGACAGTGAGCTCAGGTACAAGAGAAGGGAACAGAGCTGTCAGGGACTGAGCAATGTTTGCACAAATCCTGCGCCTGAGCCACCCGGGGACAGGGACTTGGCTCACCCATCTGGGGGTGAGAGCCAGAATGTGCTCCGTGAAGGTTTATGAATGGAACTGAACTTTTTGAATATGTCAATGCTCCCTAGATGGAGCCAAAAGGAGCCTTGCTAGTGGACACTGTGCCAGAAGGCAGGGCTCCAGCCAGCCACCCCACACAGCCCGTGACACTCCAATGCTTGCCTGGGCCACTGGTCTCTGTTGGTGTTTTGATTTCCCTGCCTCTCCTTACACTGACTTTCCACAAGTCTGGAGCTTAGAAGTCGAGGAGGAATTTCTTTGCAGCTGATCAGCTTCGCAGTTGGGCTTTCAGTCCTCTTTAGCTGGGGAACCCTTATTGAAACAAAAGGCTCTGGTGGGAGCTGAAGTGGAGCCGCTCTGGCTGAGGAGGCCAGGGACTTGCATCGAACACTCCTGAACTAGGCCAGCGTGCCAAGGCACGCCACCTGGCATCCAAATAGAATTTCTGTCCACCTGCTCCCGCTCCATGGCCAGACTTGCTCCTTAGAACTTTTTATTGAGATATAATTCACATATCACAAAACATACTCTTCTAAAGCGTAAAATTCAGTGGTTTTCAGTGCAGTCATAAAGCTGTGCAAGCATCACGCCTCTCTGACTCCAGAACCTCTTCCTCGCTCCATGAAGGACTGCTGTGTTCATCAGCAGACATCCCCCATTCCTTCCCACCCCTGCCCCGGTCTCTGGCAACCACCGGTTTACTTTTTCTGTCTCTGGATTTCCTACTCTGGACATTCCATACACTGGAATCATACAATAGATGGTTCTTTTGTATCTAGTTTCTTCCAGTCAGCATAATGTGTTCAAGATTCATCCATGTTGTAGCATGTTTCAATATTTTATTGCTTTTTGTAACTGAATGATATTTCATTGCATGTATATACCATATGTTGTTTATCCATTTATTAATTATGTACATTTAGTTGTTAACACTTTTTGTCTATAATACTGCTGTTATGAACATTCATGCTCAAGTTTTTGTGTGGGTATACATTTTCAATTTACTTGGGTTTATACCTACAAGTAGATTTGCTGGGTTATACGGTACCTCTATGCTTAAGTTTTTGAGGAATTGTTTTCTCAGTAGTTACATGATTTTACATTCCCGTCAGCTATGTATGAGGGTTATAATTTCTCACTACTCTTGCCAATACTTGTTATTTTCAGATTTAGTATAGCTATCCTCATGGGTGTGAAGAGGTATCTTACTGTGAATTTGGTTTGCATTTCCCTATGGACTAATGATGTTGCACATCTATTTATGTGCCTAATGCCATTTGTATATCTTTGGAGAAATTTCTATTCAAATCCTGTCCTTTTTTAAATTGGGTAATTTATATTTTTTATTACTGAGTGTAGGAGTCCTTTATACCTTGTAGATATTAAGTCTCTTATCAAATACATGATTTGCAAAACTTTTCTCCCATATTGTAGAATGTCATTTCACCTTATTTATGGTGTTCTTTGAAGCACAAAAACTTTTAATTTGACTTCTGGCCAAGATGGAGGCATAGGTGGAAATACTGTGCCTCCTCTCACAACCAAGATTAAGGACAACAAATATTTATGAACAATAACACAACCAGAACACAGAAAATTGAAATGCGGAAGTCGGACAACCATTCAACCAGACTGGTAAGAGGGGCGGAGTCAGCGTCAGCAGCAGGCGGAGAGGGAAAGCGGCAGGAAAACGTGGTGGCTGCCAGGCTGCGGAGCACCGGGTGGCGTAGGTGGCATGGAGCTTGCAGACCCCAGACGTGGGGAGGAGACGAGCAGAGCACACAGGGCACACAGGGCAGTTGGCTGACCGCGGACACACATTCACGTGCAGACAAACTAGGCAAAAGCGGGCAGTGAGATGGACTGCACAGCCCAGGGCCCCAGCGACGGGCAATAAAGCCTAAAACCACCGATTGAAAACGTGCCAGGAGAGGCTCCCAGCCTCACAGGAGAGGTCGCCAGGGAGACCCGCAAGGTCCCGGAGTGTGCATAGGCCCGCCCACCTGGGAACCAGTGCCAGGAGGGCCCAGTTTGCTTGTGGGAGGCAGCAGAGGGGATGCAAATCTGAGAGAGCACGGAACAGGCACCATTGTTCCCTCTCTGACTCTGCCCCCACAGACAGCATCACAACCCAGCAACTGGGTTGCTCCACCCTGGGAAACACCTAAGGCTCCACCACCCATATGTAACAGGTGCCACCTGACCAAAAATGACTCAAACAGAAGAATAATCCAAAGCCCCAGAGCCAATACTTTTAAGCGACCAAGAGATAGCCAACCTATCAGATGCACAGTTCAAAACACTGGTGATCAGGAAGCTCACAGAACTGGTTGATTTTGGTCACAAATTAGATGAAAAAATGAAGGCTATGCTAAGTGAAGTGAAGGAAAATGCACAGGGAACCAATAGTGATGGGAAGAAAACTGGGACTCAAATCAAAGGAGTGGACAGGAAGGAAGAAAGAAACAACCAACAGAAAAGAATGAAGAAACAAGAATTCAAAAAAATGTGGAGGGGCTTAGGAATCTCCAGGACGTCTTGAAACGTTCCAACATCTGAATTATAGGGGTACCAGAAGGGGAAGAGGAAGAGCAACAAGTGGAAAACTTATTTGAACAAATAGTAAAGGAGACCTTCCCCAATCTGGCAAAGGAAATAGACTTCCAGGAAGTCCAGGAAGCTCAGAGAGTCCCAAAGAAGTTGGACCCA
>PVKM010004779.1:0-50662 GCA_004027735.1 Carollia perspicillata | reverse complement strand
AATCAACAGAATAGTCTCACTACCTTATTTTTCATACACAGTGAAACTCAAAGGGACTTGCAATGCTGAAAAAGTCTGACAAGAATGTTTTGTTCAATAAATGAAAGAATAAGGAGTTTAAAGCAGTGAGCGTGTGTAATGCCACCTCCATTTGTCTCTTCCTGGTAAGAGAATAATACACTCCTGAGCTTAGTACTCACGGCATCTGTGAGATTTTTACAGAGTACATGCTGGTCAGTGACCTGCAAGATATGTACAAAGGAACAAGTATAAAGGACACACGGACAAAAACAAGGCAGGGTGGAAACGGAAAGGCAGGGCGTGGGCTGGGTTGGGAATAAAAGGCAGAAAACTGTACTTGAGCAACAATTAAAATAAAAAAATTAAGTTAATTAAAAGATACTTTGAAATACAGTAGTAGATTTTTCCCTTTTCCAAATTAAATGTTACAAAGGACTCAAATATAAAATAGATTAAACTAAAATGTTCTTAAAGTAGGGAAGGGGCCTTCCACCATCCTACCTGGTCTGCATAGCAACTCGGGAGAACTGAGTCCTCAGAAGTAGTTTTGAACCAACCAAATCCTATATGGAAGTGAATTAAACCTAAAACTCATATTTGAAATTCCTAGTATTGTGGAATAAAGAAATGGTCTACCTGCAGGGCCAATTTATCTAGCAGGCCCAGTAGGTACAGGGCTTAAGGCTCATGATATTTTTAAATGCTTGTAAAAACATTTTTTAGTTTCTTTAAAACTAATATAATAAAAAGTATAGCAATAAAAACAGGATTACATGTCTTTACATTAACGTGTTCATAAAATGTAATTTTAATTTATTTTTGGAGCAAGCGACCCATCAAAGGCTAAAGTGCCCAGGACCCACGAAGTCAGAATGCAGCCGGGTCTCCCTGTCCCATTAGTTACTGGGCGCTCTCTATAGCTCTGATCGCAACAACCTCAGGGCGTTCTGCAGGGTTGAAGAGGATTGATTTCATTATAAGTTTCAGGATACAGCACAATTCTCAGGTCACTCTCGATGTCATAATATCTAGTAATACAGACTAACAGTAACTATACAGAAACAAACTGCAATGTGTTTAAATTGCTTAAAACGTTCTATCAAGAATATAATTAAGGAGAGATGCTAAAAACGCTACTGCCCCAATGTGGTACGGTTCTGGGTGAGAACTTGGTTCTTTCGGTAGCTGCAGCCCCCTCCTGAGAGGTTTAGAAGCTCCATGACAGGATGACTTAAAGGCTTCGTACCTCAAGAAAAATTTTCTTCAAAGAGCATTTTCGGGCAGTAAAGATGTTGAATGATGTTTTCCACTCACACTATAATTTACTACCATAGCAATTTTTACATGTGTGACAAAATATTCGGTGTTCCCTTGAAGTTATTGATTGAGAGTATATGATACTTAAAGAAAAAACATCTGTGAAATTAGCCAGATTTGTGTGTGAAGATTACTAAGGTGGGGTGTGAACTCACTCCCTTTACCCATCCTTATTCCCTTTGTTGTGACATGTTTTCTCCCCGTGGAAACGATGGTGCAACCCTGAGTAGGAAACGCTGACCATTGCTACTCCTCTGCCTGAAACAGTAAGTCTGTGTAATACAGCAAACTCTCCAAGATACTGAGCATTTCATTATAAATTTGTCAAAAACATATTAAACCACTTTTAATCACTAAAAGTTCCCAGTGCTATGAACCCACTGGGCACACCAAGACAACCTCTCAGAGGTGAGGGTTGGTGGGGAACGCGGAGGGAAGTGCTGGGCCCGGTGGGCTTGACTAAGCCCATGGGGGCCACACACCCACGCTCCTCAGGCAGACGCTCACGTCTAGGCTTCATGCACACACGCTGACAGGGACCTCACAGCATGAGTTTAATGTCTTATTTTACTTGATTTACTGTTGAGGGCTTTATACACATCATCATTCTAAATATTGAGAACATATCACATAAACGGCCGAAGTCATTCAGACAGCTGACTGTATGTAGTTCTCACATAAAGCACGAGGTAAACCAGAGCACCTGAGACATTTGTCCACATGTCTTCTGAAAACCACAAAATGCCATTTGATAGAGTCATTTTGTTTTATAAAGATTTGGCATTATACACACAACTTTATATATTTTTTATTTCATAAGCTTTATCCTAAAGGTGATTCTTTAACTGATCTTGAAAATATATTTGAGCATTAAAAAAAGTTTCTCATTTTATTGCTCCTAACCAATTCTTCCTCTTTTTAGTCACACACACACACACACACACACATGCATGCATGCACACATACCAAAATAAACCACTCAGAAAGTGTGTCAGTACTGTGTAAATATTGTGGCAAGAGCAATTATGTCACTAATTTATTATCAGACATTTGTCAAAGTACACATTCAGATTTAGATCATTTGTATCTCCATAAATATAAAACACTCCTTTTAAACAGCTGGTAGTCTGCTCTTCCTGAGTTGATGGCTATAACTCTCAATGAAGGGGTTGAGCATCTATCCCGTCTTCATGGTCAGCTTTTCCCAGGGACCAGTGGGACAAGACAAGACATGCCGTGTCACAAGATAGAACTTTCAGAGTTTTCTCTTCTGGCCTGTTTTCATAATATACTTCAAGGTTCTGCTTTACACTTCCTGTTTCTAACCACTGTTAGATGTTCCCATTTAAAAATATATTTTAAAAACAGTTAAAAATTCTACTTTTAAATTGGCAACTAAAAATGACACTGCCACATAACCCTGGAGTTTTGGCATTCTTTGTTCTCCCTAGACCCCGAGGCCTCTGAGCTTTCTGAGGGAAGGAACCACTTTTATCGTGTACCCACACACTGCCACGCCACTGTTTAATTAATTTTGGGTGACTAACATAACATGGGGAACTTTTATAAACAAAACATTTGTTTGACGCCATTTTTAAAAGCCAGTAGTTTGCTACGTGCAACATACTTTTTGAAAACCCCAGCAGTGTGAACACCTGCGTGCACGCTGGCAAAGGGAAGGGTGAAGGTCGTGAACTTCAGGGGCAAACAAGCTCCTGCAGAGCAACATTATCACCAACTGCTCAGGCCGCACTTGAAGCTGAAGCTTCAGCACTGCTGCCACAGGGCTCGCCAACCAGAGAAAAGTATTGCACTTTCCAATCATCAACTATGTATGATTTTCCCTCCTGCACTGCAGGCTTGAAGAACGACAACTAAAATGCCCCCTATATTAGATGCTGAAAATAGTGTCCTACTGATTGCCTCATAAAACTTTTGATTGAAGTCAAAATACACATTCATTTTCCTTAATCTTCAAGTAACACAGGAATTACATGGGAAGCCCCTAGAATAATGGAGAATTTTGGAGGATATCTCTGTTTGTTTTAGGAATTCTTATGTAGGTATCCAGCTGCATGATAGCTATTACTATAAAAGCTTTAAAATGTGATTGAAAAATATAATTTTTATGACTCTAGTTTTTTTTGAAAGCTTGTTTTAAAAAGCCTATGTTAGAATGAATGTGTTCACAATCCATACCACAATCTGTCAAATATTTCTAGTTAAAAATGCTGGTGGCACTTTAGTGATTAAACTATGCATTTGTTTGACAAAAATATATGACCAACTGAATGTGATATTGTTATGTCACTCTGTGTGATAAAATAAACCATAATTTGAAGAAACTTTACTATGTTTTGGGGGGTATATTCCAAACAAATCCAGATTTTGCAACTTGACTGCCTAGCTGGCAATGAACTAGTGAAGTAAGTATATTAAACAATAGCCAAAAAAAGTGCTGAGGGTCCTACTCTCAGTGAGGCAGTAAGCTGAGTGCGAGGAAGAGAGAATGAGTAAGACATGTACCTACCTGCCCTCAAGAATGGCTATAGTCTAAGAAGCAGACTACAGTCTAATGTGCAGACTATGGCCATACTATAATATTCAGAAAAGTCCACAAAACTATCTAGAAAGCCCAATGAATCATCACAAAATAAATTAAGTCAAGACATAGAACATTTTAGAGGCACCCGCAAACCCCTCAAAGTCATCTACATACTTTCAACCAACAAAGAGAACCATTATTTTGTCTTTTATGGTACTTCCCTTCTTTGTTAAAAAAATATTTTCAGCTCTGAAAGGGAATCCTAATAACTATGATATAATTTGGTTTTTAAAGCCTCATATTTACTGTGTACATTATTTTCTGTCTGCTGTCAGTCAACATCCTGTTTGAGATTAATTTAAATTTTTGCATGTTTAAGTAGTTTGTTTATTTTCACTGCTATATAGTATTCCACTTTATGAATATGCCACAATTTGGTCATCTATTCTATTTTTATGAAGATTTGGATCATTTAAGTTTTATACTACTCATATTAATAATCTTATCAATATTATTGCATATATCTTGGTACAAATGTGCACACATTTCTATGAATATATAAATGAGTGGAAATGCTGGATCATGGGGTATATGTATTTTGGATTTTGGGAGATAATATTGAAAACTGTTGTTTGAATTAAACTTCCCACCCATTTCCATTGTTCTATAACCTCCCAAACAATTAGTATTTTCAATCTTTTAAATTGTAGCCATTCTAATATCTGTTTAATAGGATATCATTATGCTTTAAATTTGCCTTTCACTTATTACTCTTGAGCTTGAATATCTTCCATATGTTTATTAACTCTCTGAATGGTCTCTTTTGTGACTTGCCTTTAAGTATCATTTTTCTATTCGGCTCTCAGGTTGACCTTTTCTCCCCCTTATTGAATCATAGTTCTTTCTACATATTCTGGAAACAAATATTTTTGTATGTTGAAAATATCTTTTCACACCCTGGTGCTTAGATAAGCAGAGTTTCTTCATTTTAATGCAGTCCAATAAATTAATCTTTTATGATTACTGATCTCTCTTTTTATCGAATTCATTAGGGGTGATACTGGTTAATAAAATCATATAGGTTTCAAGGTTACAATTCTATAATATATCATCTGTACATTGCATTGTATATTTACCACCCAAAGGAAAATCCCCCCATCACCATGTATTTGACCCCCTTTACCATTTACTATTCCCCACCCCCTTTCCCTCTGGTAACCGCCATACTGTTGTCTGTGTCTACGAGTTTGTGTTTGTTTGTTCACTTGTTCCTTTCGGTTTTATATCCCACATATAAGTGAAATCATACGGTTCTTGACTTTTTCTGTCTGATCTATTTTGCCTAGCATGATACTCTCCAGACCCATTCATGCTGTCTCAACGTGCTCTCTTATGCTTTAAAACACTTTCATTGTTCTCACCTTATTAAGCAATCCCCTTATGTTTCTCTATATCTTCTAGAAACTAAGAAAATAAGCCAAATGACACAGTTCTTAAAATCTCCTTTCCTGCATACTTGTAGGTGAGAGACTCTTGGAAGTGGTTTGGAAGGTAGAAAAGAAGTCACTATCCTCCCAGAGGCTTTTGCAGCAGAAGGTGTGGGCTGCTGTGGGAGCCAGAGTGGCTTTCTGACGAGCCCCTGAGATCTACCCATTTCACTTCTGCAGCCTGTGGTGGTTTGTGGGAGCTTCCGAGAACTTCTTGAGAATTGCAGCAGCTTTCGGAAAGCTTTTGAGAAGTCCTACACTAGTGCTTCTGGCTGAGTGCTATAATTTCCAGTGGTAGCTTCTCAGATCTTCAGTCCCTCACATCTTCCAGAGTTTGTATCAGCATATGATAGATGCTCTTTTCTGACTGAATCCTGACTTGGTTTTAGTTTTATTGTCTTGTCATTTCGTGTGCCTAGCAATCTGTTTTGTTGTTGGACACTGTATTCATAAGGGTGCTTCTAAGAAATTATGGAGGCAAACTGAGCATTTATATGTGCTCATTTTAGTCACCTAGTGTCACTAGTAACTCAGAGTCTCATTAATTTTGTTCCAGGCATTGAAATGATTTGAAATGAGTTGCAGGTGCTGTGAGGCTTATCTACTTCCTGCTCATACTCAACCCTCAGGTTCAGTCTTGAAGGGCTACCCAAATAGGGGACGTTTCCTGAATCCCTAATCCAGGTGGGTCCTGGACTCCTATCATGGCTTCTCAGACTCTCGGGTGTTCAATCACTTCTCAAACTGGTAAATACTTCTAAGGAAAAGTAGCCCCACACACCAAACTCCCCTCTCTAGATTTTTATCCTGTGTGGATCTTCACCTATTATTTTGTCTCTGACATGTTAATCTCCAAAGTCTTCAAGGAGACGATGTTTTATAATTTTTTTCAAAATTTCCAATTGTTTTTGCTGGGAGTCATGATGCAAATTATCTAATTTGTTATTATAAGAAGTCACTATTAAGATACTTATTTAAATAAATTGTATTTCTTTAAGTATCATTAAACACAAACTTCTCATTCAGCATAGTACACTTCGTTGGGTTAAAGAGATTGAAACTAAAAACAATAAAAAATAGAAAAATTTTTATAATATTAGTATGATAAGAGCTTTTCTAAGTCAGGCATTAAAAACTAGGAACCTGAAAGAACAAAGCAAAAAGTATTTAGCATACAAAATTAAAATATTTCTGTACCTTAAAAATAACATAAGTTAAAAGACAAATTATAGACTGAGAATAAGTATTTGATACATATATATGGGAAAATTATATCTATCACTTCTTACAATCTCATTTACACTTACAGTTTCTTTTAAATTTTCTTTGTATATTTCCCTTTTCTTTCTTTCTCTCTTTCTCTCTTGGCTCAGCTTATTAAAATATAGCTATATATCCATGCTTTATGGATTGAAAGATTTCTTATTCTTTGAAGATGTAGAATGTTTTTCTAAAAGATGTATTCCTTAATTCCATGAGTATTTATTGAATCAGTCACATAAATGTTTTAGGGGCCGGGGATACAATGGTTAACAAACGTCCTCATTCTGGTAGCCAATCATTATAATGGTCCTGTTTTTCTTATGAATCCAGGTATTTCCTTTTCTTTGTCTTACAGTACTTGGCAATTATAAGTTCGTTTTTATTTCTGTTTATTAATCTTTGAACAAGAGGAGAGCTAAGCAGACCTAGTGTATGCCAATGGTAAAACCACAAGATTATCTTTGACTTCATTTCTTCTGGGTTCCCTTGTTTGCTGGTTAAATCCTTCTTTGCACATTTAACTGGACAGTTTCTGGAAGATGCAACCTCTGTCTAGTTTCCTGTTCTAGCAGTTGGATGCACAGGGGATCTTCTCCAAGACCTACTACACCTAGTCTTCAAATAGATGGGATAAGTGAAAAAAAAAAATGATCACTACTCACTGTTACAAAGGCTCTTGTGTCTTATCTCTTTCTATAGCTTCAGACATTTCTATGTAAGTCAATTCTATGTACAATTACCAACAAGATGTACAAAGGCTGAGTGTGACTGAAGATGTGTGAATCAGTACTGTGGCTACTCAAAACACAGAACACTCAAAATAGAGGAATAGATACCAAGATTTTGCCTTAGAACAAACTTCATATTTTGAATTAGGGGTCTGGTAAAGGCGTAAGTCTAACAGTTACCTAACTTCCAGCCAGAACACAATGCAAGTCTTTCACCAATTCATTTTTTTTAAGTATAATTCTATTCTGGTAGTTTTTTGTATGTCTTGTACTTGTAAGTGGTGATGGGGTGGGACATATTAGAGGCTAACCATATGCTACTTCCCCCTCAGGGTTAATTGTTCAGTTCAATCTCTAATGCTACATTCTCCTATATGTATCTTTACTGATATTTATAAGTAAATGTACTGGTTTTTAAAATATGCATGTGTTAGATTTGTAAAACTCTGAATGGTATGTAATCAAATAGTTCATGACATAATTTCAGTCTCCAGACAATTACATATTTATATAAACTTCTCATTGCAATTTAGTTTTAAATATAAAGGACCTATGGACAAAGACAATGGAGCAGGGGAGGACTGAGTGTGGAAGGTGGGGGGTGGGTAGGGTGGGGGAGAAGAATGGGGGAAACATAGGGACAACTGTAACTGAACAACAATAAAAAAGGTGAAACATTTTTTCTAAAAATAAAAATAGAAAGTATTTTTTCAAGACCATCTCGACAGATTTTAAAGACTTTTATTATTTTGTAGTTTTTTAAGTCATTTTTCCTATATTTTAAAAATAAAGTTAATTGTTCAGTTAAAGAAAAGAAAAAATAAAACTTGCCTGTTTTCCACCATGTGCCATTACTATGATTGTATATACATTTGTTTTATTTACTGTTTGGTGTTATTTATACAAAGAGGACTAAGAGTCCAGACTCAGGGGTCTCAGGTACTAGTTTTACATCTGTCACTCAGTGCTTTAATTGCCCCATCTGTAAAATGGGGACAATATTATTCACCTTGTAGAAGCAGTAATTGAGATAATACGTGTAAAACTCTTTAAATTTCCTAGCACACAAAAAAGTACTTAAAATGCAGCTTGCTGTATGGGATTTCCTTGTAAAAATGAATTATTTAACATTTTATTTTATAAGACTTGTTTCCCCATTTTTAAATAGAATTGATCCTTCTAAAAATAGTGTTAAGTATACTACAAAATTGAAGGGAAAGCACAGAAATCTTCCATATACCTTACCCCCTCCCCCACCCATGCATCACATCCCCTTTTATTAACACCACTCATCAGAATGCTATTTTTTAAAAAAACCAAGGATGAACACACATCGAACAATCATAATCACCGAGAGCTCATAATCATATGAACTCTCGTTCATAGTTCATCTTAGGGTTCACTCTTGGTATTGCACATTGTATGAGTTTGGAAAATATTATGATGACAGATGTCATTAAATATTATACAAAATATTTTCAATGCCCTAAGAATTCTTTGTGCTCTGCCTCTTCACCTCTACCCACATCTCTACCCTGCCCCTGGAAGCCACTGAATAGCATAGTGTAAACGCATAATAAAATGCTGTCCTGCAACATGTCAATGGTTGCACAATACATATTTTTTGATGTCATCAATTGACTTTTTGTAGTTGTATTTGTTTTTATCTTTTTACTATTACATTCTTTATTAGTTTCTTATTGTCACTTTAACAAATTACCACAAATTTAGTGGCTTCAAATAACCAATTTTATCTTACAGTTCTAGAGGTCAGAAGTCTAAAATCAAGATGTTGCCAGGGTTGTACTCCTTTCGAGGGCTCCAGGAGAAAATCTAATTCCCTGTCCTTCCCAGCTTCTCGAAATCAGTTGCATTTCTTGCCTCATACCCTTTCTTCCATCTTCAAAGTACTTCTCTTCAACCTCTGCTTCTGTTGTTACACGTCTTTTTCCTGACTTTGACCTTCTGCTTCCCTCTTATATGAACCTTTGTGATTATACTGGGCCCACCCATATAATCCAGGATGATCTCCCCATCTCAGGATTCTTAACCTAATCACATCAGAGTCCCTTTGACATGAAAAGCAACATATTCAAAGGTTCCAGGAATTAAGACATGGACATTTTTGCAAGGTCATTACTCATCCTACCACATACATCGGGCTGAAATGAACACCTTTTGAGAAACTAATTTGTGTGTCCTTCACTACTTCTTAGCATACATTTCCAGACATAAAGTTTCGGGTAAAATAATATGCCCATTTAAAGATTTTTTTTTGCTTGATTTGACCAATTTCACATTTAACAACTGCCTAATTGAATGAGTATTATCTGACTAAATCCAAGAATGTTGTACTAATTTACACTCTTACCAGTATTCTGTGGCAGTTGCATTTAATTTTAATGTTCAGCATTTTGGAATTTCCAAACCTTTTAATCACCTTAACATTAGGCTTTTAGTTGTTCTTTTTAATTGTTTCATCAATTTCCAATAACAAAAACAGAAGAACTTTCTTAGTTTTTATATCTAAACAAAATGCTAACAACGAAGGCATCCTATCAAATAAGATTTGCTCTCTTATCAATTGTAAAATAAGAATTTCATGAAATGTAGATGACAAAAATAGGTGAGATAATGTAGTATTTAAATAACCAGAAAAAATAAAGTTGTGATTTCCTAGAGAAATCCATAAGCAACATATTATAAAAGGCAAGAATATTTATTTTAAATTGCTTGGCATACACCACAGTCTTTAATATATTATATATTATTTTTGGAAGCTGTCATGACTATAGTTCATGAATTGGAATTGGAGAATAAGGACATTGTTGAGTCTAATATTTAAAACATTAAAAAAAAAATAAACCCAAACAGAACTCCTACTGCTAGCATACTGGTAAGCTAGCATGGGTTCCTAAGCACTCCTTCAAAATCAAACATGGAAACACCAAAGATGAGAGTAGGAAACATGAATTACATAAGTTACCTAAATAACAAACAGACAACCGGACTTGCTCCACCCCTGCGGCCTGAACTGGGAGTGTGAGATGTGGTGGAGGGAGGTCTTTGGAGGGTCTTTCAAGTTCTTTTGCTTCTCCCCTTCATTGCCTTCCATCATTGTTTCCTTTTCACCATCAAACTCATTACCAACACCCAGAGGATAGTGATTTAAGGTAGAATCAAGGCCACAGAAATGTAACAGAACAAAAGATAAACAACAAGAAAACAAAAGCAATGGGCCGAGGAGTTGTGCAAACAAGTGGAACTGACCAAGTGCCCTCACGCATTAGAGCTGCCTCCAGCTTCTCTTCCTCTAATCTCCAGGACGGTTAGATTACCACCGAGGAAGAAAGACTCCTCATGTTTCCTTATCTGTAAAAAGTGTGGTTTTCTTTAGAATAAGCAAGCTGCTCACGACGTGAAAAGAATTCTAGCATGATATCTAGCATATTGAACAGACAAATTGGTGATCATAATGAAGACGATTGGGTTTGTGGCCCTTCCTCCTTAGCTCTGTTGCCCTTGATACAGAATTATTAATACAACTTCAAGCTAAACCTTCCTCAGCAGAGGTCCTGGGTTCTCTGCCTTCCTTATTTCTTATAGTAAAACATGAGTGTTACACTAGGTCAGAAAACCACTTGAACTTCATTTTGATTATTATGACAATGTTATCCAGCCTGCCAGATTAAAGCAATCGCTATCTTTGTATTGTTTCTACACTCAGGCAAAGTGGATGATATGCATTATGATTAAATAACACAGAAGCTGCTCTGCCTCTTGCATAGAATTAATTTTGGCATAGCTTCCATTTCATTAGAAAAGCACTTTAAAACTGGTCAAGTGTAACCAAGACTGAATTGAAAATGCATTATTTTATTTTGGTTGGCCTTCCAAGCTGATAAATATTTAATGCAATTTTATAAGGAAGTTCAAATGTCAGGCAGACTCCTTCAAAGAAACAAATGTTTTAAGTCTCACACTAGGTAATCTCAGAATAAACACTTAGTATATCTCTTCTTCTATCATGGAACATTTCCTGGATGGAAAATAAGCTATCGGTGTGACTAAGTGGTATGCAGCTGATGGTGGGACATTGAATACTGTTCTCTTTATTGTTTGCGTGTCTTTGGGACTTAAGCTTTCAGGAATACCTTGGACTTTTCTACACTTTCTTTATTGGCATTGGATTCTTGGAATTATGGAAGTTTAATTACATTTAGGTCGATGCCTTGCGGTTTAACCAAAAAGTAAGTTTTATTTACCAGGTCACTTAGGCAGCAAGGCTACCATAGTGACTTTTGACTTTTGACTAAGTGTAAAAGCAGCTCCTTTGAGATAAAACCACTTTCTGCAGTACTCAACACCACTGAGAAAAATGTGCATTTTATTTCTATAACTGTACTGATTTTTCAAAACTGAGGGCATGCACTGATGAGTCAAGTGCTTTGGGCATTTGCACCGGTGTCATGGTGCGGGGTCTGGGCAAGAGGAACGCAGTGTGTGGTGGACACTGTGGCCATAAAGCATTAAGTGGTGTGTTGGGGTCTCAAAACATTCAAGGCAATTGAAAGAGGAGAAGGTGGGAATGATTTTCCTTCTGCCAGTGTGCTTTGGGAGCATGTGAGATGAGAATTTCTGGGCTTTCTATTTAAACTTGTGTCATGGCTTTCAAAAGATCACTGGATCTTTCAGTAATACTTTCCCAAATTTACAGATAGCCACATCTGATTATTTTCCAGAAGAAAATCTCAGAGTTATGCTGACATGTGTATTTTTTTCCCACAGCCCAGATCACTTTGTCTAGACCTTACTGACATTGAAAGACACTAGAATACTGCAACCCTGTATTCTTTTAGTCTCATCCCCGTAGCAGTAAATGGTAGTACCCCTGCATTCTTCCCAGTAGTAAAGACAGAAACCTGAACATCATCTTTGGCTCCTCCCTCATCTAGTCCCCACACTCCAGAGTCCTCAAGTCCTGTATACTTGGCTGTGTAAAGGATACCTCATATACATCTCTACTTCTTCAACCTCAGTGTGTCACTTGGGTCCATTGCAATTGTCTTTTCACTGATCTCTTGTCTTTTGTCTGATCAACCTTACATCTACAGTGTTCTTACTAAAACGCAGATCTTTTCACATTATTTCCCTGTCAATGTTCCTTATAATACACATTGTAAAGCTCTACTCTGTAACTTTGTCCAAGGATCTTAACATAATCAGGCCCCTGCCTGTCTCAGTTCCATCTCTGCCATTCCTTCAAATGCAACCCATTTCTTCCAAACAGCTAGCAGTTCAAAAACGTTCACTCTTTTCTTTCTCTATAGCTTTGCACAAATTCTATCTTCCTTTTTTTTCTTTTAATTTAACCATTACTTTGCCTTATAAGACTCATCTCAGGATCAGCCTACCCAGAAAGCCTTTTTTGGATACCACAGTCTAATTCGTCCTTGGGATGGTCTAACTTCCTCCTTGTGTCTTTATCACAAAACTCAGGATGGTTTTCTTGAAGTTGAAGGTGACTAGCACTTGCGTTGTTGTCAAACCTAATAATCTCTCAGTATTAACCCTTCCTAAACTATCGAGGAGTTTTGCTCTCTAGACCAGCGCCAGCTTCTGAAACAGTCTTCTCTTTGCTGCTCTGTGGCCCAGTGCTCTGCAGGTTTGTGTCAGTCTCTGTTGCCACTTCTTGCATTCTTCCAGGGCTCCTGCCATCCTTCCTCTGTGGACCTACCTATTTCTTGTAGATCTCTCTTTAGACTTCTGACCTTGTTTTTCATATACAGGGTCCAACACAAATAATGCCCTTTTTCATTACAAAACATTTTATTACTAAATCATCAACATGTAATTGTATAACATAACAATATCATACTCAAGCACACTATATGGAATTTTAGGTGAAATGTTCAAATTAAAACTACAAATTATTACACCCATATCATTACCCTACCAACCACACTCAAGCAGGTGCTACTTCTGCTGTACTCTGTATTTATTCCCTGTGAATATAATTTCTTAAATTTAGATCTACCATCTCTTGAGAGATAAACCCTGAATCTCTATTCTCACTCGAGGCCTGTGTTCCAATATACTCTGCTATGACTTAAAATTCATTCATAACACTTAAAGTTTACTGTTGTCTATTTGTATGATTTTATGACTGAATAAGTCATTACACCACAAATTTCAAGCCTCACAACTGCATTCTAGTGCTTAGTACTGTTTCTGAGATTATATATCTTTTTTAAAAATAGTTTTTTAAAAATTTTTATTCCTTTTTATTGAATTTATTGGAGTAATGATGGATGGAGACTTGACTTGGGGTGGCAAACATACAACAGAGTATACAGATGATGTGTGGTAGAATTGTATCCCTGAAACCTTTATAATTTTGTTAACTAGATTATATGTATTTCAATAAATACCCACTGACTAGATGAATAATAACCAGATGTTATCAAGAATATGTTGGATGGGACTATTCCTGTTTCTAAACTGCACCTGAGAACAGGTGAATAGTACCCCCATACTTTAAAGAGTTACTGCTGTTATGGCCATGTAGGGCTTGCTGCAAGACAGCATCCACAAACTGTCTTGTGACATTTCTAGACCATTAACTACCTTCAGGCTGTGTAAGAAAGACAAGGTCGACAGGGGAGAAGTGCTACCCAGAGTGGCTAAGAGAATGCTTCCGTTCATCTCAGGACATGGAAAGGGAGATTCAGGAAAAGCTCAAGAATTGTCAGACTGGCACATACAGTTGTGTAGGTGGCCTACTGTACTCTAGAGGTGCCATTTACATCGCAGACATTGTCGTTTAGTAATTTCCAATCAGATGGCAGTAGAATATCATGTTTTAATAGAGCCAGTATATGACATGACAGTTTTACAACAGATGTTAGTATAACATCTCGAGTATATGTGCCTTTTTCTACTTTGCACAAGGTGACACCCAAGTTTGCTATTTATCATCTAGATTTTGGAAGTTATAGAGAGTACTCTCTGTCTTTCATTTAGAGAAGTTTTAAGATAGGAGACTAACTGAATGTGGACACTACTGCAGAATCGGGAGGGAAAGCTAGCTGAAATAAGATACACCCCACTGCTAAGGAACAAGCATTCCTGTTTCCTCTGGCCTTAAGTAGCGCTGAAAGAAGTCAGGTCTTCCTACTAGGACACAGTGACCTTAATTAAAAAAAAAAGTCTGTGTGTATGTGTCCCACTTCTGATGGCCGAGTAACACATTATCTCAAAACTCAGAGGCTTAAAACAATGACATTTATTTTGCTCACAAGTCTGCAATCTGGGCTCAGCAAGGACAACTTTCTCTGTTCCACTGGGTGTGAACTGGGGAGGCTGACAGGCTTGAGGAGGGAATCACAGGGAGGCTCACTCACTCACCTGTCTGCCAGCTGGGCTGGGGAGACTCCAACAGCTGGAGGCTCAAATAGCTGTGGCTCTTTCTATCTCTCTGGGATCCCTCCACCATAGTGGCTCAGGGCAGCCAGGATTCTTGCATTATCATCTCAGGGCTCTCAAGAAGTGTGTCATAAAAGATAACCAGGCACAGGTTTATGCCCTAACCTTCAAAGACACACATTATCACTTCTGCTACATTCAATTGGTTGAAGAAGTCACAAAGGTCGCCCTGGATTCAAGGGGAGGGGGGAACACAGTGCCCTCCTCTTGTTAAAGGAGCGTAAATGTTACACTGAAGGAAGAGCACATGGCATGAGATATATATTTGCATAGCCAATAAAAGAGCTCTAAAGGATCATAATATGTCAGTTGCAAAGTAGGTTGCCACTGTCAGGGAGAATTCCAGTGTGGGCAGTCTCCAAGAGAAACTGCTACAGAAGGAGCAGAAAGAAGTAGCAGAAGTAGCAGAAAGCCAGCATCTGGGCTACTGTCACACCAGGGACCTCAGTGCCAGACTGTGACAGCACCACCTTTTGTTCCCTTTACCAGGCCACAGTCTCTCAATAAGACTTATCTCTCCCAACAACTTAACACCAAAAAAACCAAAAACAATCCAATTAAAAAACAAGCAAAGGCCTGAAAATACACTTGTCCCAAAAGGACATATAGATGTCCAATAGACATATGAAGAGAGGCTCAACATCACTAATCATCAGAGACTTGCAAATTAAAACCTCAATGAGATATCACCTCATACCTGTCAGAATGGATATCATCAATAAATCAACAAGTGCTGGTGAGAACAGGCAGGTAAAAGAACCCTTCTGCAGTGTAGGTGGGAACGCATGTTGGGGCATGGAAAACACTATGAAGTCATCTCAAAAAATTGAAGTCAACTGCCTTATGATCCAGTGATTCCACTTCTGGGTGTATATCTGAGAGAACCAAGAATGCTAATTCAAAAGAATATATGCACCCCTATATTCACTGCAGCACTATGTACAATAGTCAAGATTTGGAAGCAGTCCAAGTGCCCATCAGTAGATGAATGGATAAAAATATGGTCACACACACACGCACACACACACACACAAAGAGAGGAATATTACTTGGCCATAAAAAAGAATGAAAATTTTCCATTTGCACCAGTATCAATGCATCTAGAGGGTATTAATGCTAGGTGAAAGAAGTCAGAGAAAGAAAAATACCATGTGATTTTACTTATATGTGAATCTAAACAACAAAGCAAAACAAACAAACAAACAAACAAAATTGAAACAGACTCATAGATACAAAGAATAGGCTGATGGTTCCCAGAGGAGGGGCAGTGGGGTTAGGGGGTGGGTGAAAAAAGGTGAAGGGGTTAAGAAGTACACATCGGCAGTTACAAAACAGTCATGGAGATGTGAAGTGCAGCACAGGAAATATAGTCAATAATATTCCAGTAACTATGTATGGTATCAGGTGAATATTGGAATTATGGGGGGGGAGTACATTTTGCAAAGTATGATCATCTAACCACTCTGTTGTACACCCGAAACTAATGTAAAATAATACTGAGTGTAAATCGTAATTGAAAAATAAAAAAGATCCGTATCTCCTGATTTCATGCCTTATTTCTAAGTCTTAAACAGAATTTGTTGTGTTACTTTAAATATTAACCAGGATTCCTTCTTTCCTATTGTCACTGACACACCCAGGCTCTTGCAGCTCCCACCCAGTTCATTGTCGTGTCTCTGAGAAATGCTCTGTGCCCCTCCGATCTGTCCTGCACGTTGCTTACCAATGGTGCTGCTTTTGTTTGCCTCTTATAAAAATTTTCAAATATATACAAGAGCTGGAAGGATGATACAGTAACACCTGCACACCAACACTCGAAGTTCTAAAATTTAGCTTATTTTACTGCATCACATATTTATCTGTTTATTCATCTTTTATCTATTCCAAAATCTATCTTATTTGTATGATTAAAGTCAAAGTAAGTTGCATACAAAACAGCACTTCATTTCTAAATAATTCATAATACATATTGTCACCCAGCATTTAGTGTTATGTACCACACATTTCTGGGTAAAATTTCACATTCAGTGAAATGCATATATCTTAAATGCACCATGTTACAAGTTGACAATGCATTATTTTTTAAATCCCATTCCTAATATGCTACTCCCCTTCTCAAGAAACCCAAATGGTTTCTTATGCTCTGAGCCACTCAGAATTGAAACAAGCTACTCAGAATCTTTTCTTAACACAAGCACATTAATTATCTAATTATTTTTAAAATTGCTTCCCTTTTTCTCCATACTGTGAGTCCTACATAATCCATGGTGGCCATCTGCGTGTGTGTGTGTGTGTGTGTGTGTGTGTGTGTGTGTGTGTGTGTCTCACACTGAAGAAAAGTCAGAGACGACACTGGATGTGGTTTGGTACATTAGACTATGGATAGGTAACTGTTGAAGTACAATACCTAGGTTAAAAATCCAGGCTCTATCACAAATCTGTTTCATGATTTAGGGTAATTTAGTAATTCTAAGTCTTAGTTTTCTAAGTTCTAAGTTGTAAATCTATCTAAGAAGTTTCCTGTCAGGATTAGTGAAATATGTGTATAGTACCAACTAGGATGCTTGGCACACAGTAGGTGCTCAATAAATGACAAATAGCAAGTGCTCATTATGGATCCTTATTAATATTAACAAGACACTGTAACTTCCGGCCAAGATGGAGGACATTCTGTGCCTCCTCACACAACCAAAAGAAGGACAACAACAATTTGAAAACAAAACCAACCAGAACTGACAGAAAATCAAAATGTATGGAAGTCCAACAACCAAGGCATTAAAGAAAACACACTCATCCAGACCAGTAGGAGTGGTGGAGACAGGTGCGCAGAGAGGACTCGGGCAAGGTGGCAGCTGGCAGACCCAGCACCAGATTGTGGAGCAGAGAGCACAGATAAACCGGGAGGAACAATTGGGGGGCAAGACAGACCACACAACCCAGGGCTCCAGCGTGGGGAAATAAAGCCTTAAACCACAGATTGAAAACACCTTTGGTGGTTGAGGCGGCAGCGGGAGAAACTTCCAGCCTCACAGGAGAGTTCATACGAGAGACCTACAGGGTCCTAGAAAGTACACAAGCCAACCCACCTGGGAACCAGCACCAGAAGGGCCCAGTTTGCTGGTGGGAAGCGGGGTAAGTGGCTGAAATCCAGCAGACAGCGGAGCAAGCGCCATTGTTCCCTCTCGTGCCCCTTCCACAATACAGCGTCACCACGTAGCCACATGGGTTGCCCCGCCCCGCTGAACACCTAAGGTTCCACCCCTCATACGTAACAGGCGTGTTGAGACAAAACAATGACCCAAACGAAAGAACAGGTCAAAGCTCCAGAAATAATACAACTCAGTGTCAAAGAGATAGCCAACCTATGAGATGTACAGTTCAAAGCACTGATGATCAGGAAGCTCACAGAATTGGTTGATTTTGGTAGCAAATTAGATGAACAAATGAAGGCAACACTAAGTGAAATGAAGGAAAATGCACAGGGAACCAATAGTGATGGAAAGAAAACTGGGACTCAAATCAATGGAGTGGACCAGAAGGAAGAAAGAAACAACCAAACAGAAAAGAATGAAGAAACAAGAATTCAAAAAATATTAGGGCAGGCTTAGGAACCTCCAGGACATCTTTAAACGTTCCAACATCCATGTTATAGGGGCACCAGAAGGGGAAGAGGAAGAGCAACAAGTAGAAAACGTATTTGAACAAATAATAAAGGAGAACTTCCCCAATCTGGCAAAGGAAATCGACTTCCAGGAAGTCCAGGAAGCTCAGAGAGTCCCAAAGAAGTTGGACCCAAGGAGCAACACACTAAGGCACATCATAACTACACTACCCAAGACTAAAACGAAGGAGAGAATCCTAGAATTAGCAAGAGAAAAGGAGACAGTTACCTACAAAGGAGTTCCCATCAGACTGTCAGCTTTCTCAAAAGAGATCTCACAGTCAAGAATGGGCTGGAAAGAAGTATTCCAAGTCATGAAAGGCAAGGACCTACACCCAAGATTACTTTATCCAGCAAAGCTTTCATTTAGAATGGAAGGGCAGATAAAAGGCTTCTCAGATAAGGTCAAGTTCAAGGAGTTCATCATCACCAAGCCCTTATTATATGAAATGCTAAAGGGACTTATTTAAGAAAAAGAAGATAAAAAATATGAACAGTAAAATGAAAGCAAACTCACAGGTATTAACAACCATACCTAAAACAAAAACAAAAGCAAACTAAGCAAACAACTAGAACAAGAACAGAACCACAGAAATGGAGATCACATGGAGGGTTATCAACAGGGGAGTGAGAGAGGGAGAGAAGGGGAAAAGATACAGAGAATAAGTAGCATAGATGGTAAGTAGAATATAGACAGGGGGAGGGTAAGAATAGTATAGGAAATGTAGAAGCCAAAGAACTTATATGTATGACCCATAGACATGAACTACAGGAGGGGAATGTGGGTGGGAGAGGGTGTGCAGGGCAGAGGGGAGTGAAGGGGGAAAAATGGGACAACTGTAATAGTATAATCAATAAAATATATTTTTAAAAATTCAAAAAAACATTAATAAGATACTGTAAACTTCCAACCTCCAAAAACTTAAAATTCAATCTTGTGCTAATAACAAAATAATTGTTTAACCTAAGATATAATATTTTTTATGTAATTGTATTATGTATTAAGCAGCAAGCAAAGTTTACCTTTATGCCTGGGCAGAAAGATCTCTACGTAAATTATATGTTGTTCTATTTTCTCATTGGGGTTCATATGTAAGTGAATGAACAGGGCAGGCCTAAAGTATGTGGAGAGTTGAATGGATGGGCCACATTTCTGTTAATATTTTTCTTGAAATCTCCTTCAGGTACTCTGAGTATGTACTTACTGAACTCCTTCTATCCATAAGGTATGATTTTCCTGAATACTTACATTGAAGAAACTTTATCTCCTAGGATAGATATTTAGCTCAGTATTTGACACTTGAGTTTTCAAAAAATGCTATTATTATTTTTGTCCATTTAGGAAAATAAGTAAGTCAGAAACTCAGCTGATGTAAGAAACATACTCTTTCATGTAGTGTATGCTCATGTAGAAAATGAGTCTACCATTAAAATTCATGGTGAAAAACCTAGGAATGCAGTAATCTAATGTATATTTGTGGAATCATTAAAAATTACTATCATTTTTATTATTTTTAGCCAACTTATTCTGCTTTGAGAGCAAAGCCATTTTTGCAAAACTAAACTCTTCTATTAAAAGTCTTTCTAAACCATGTAAAATTAATCTTGCAGTACATAAATTAGAGACTTGAAAATTTGTTGTTAGCTTTTCAGCACATCCTTTTTTGTCTTTTGTAGATGGGCAGGCACAAAAAGTAAATTTAATTTTTTTCTTTTTTTACACAAAACAGAGTTCATTCTTGTGTTATTATATATTAACTGTTATATTATTTTCCATGCCAACAATTATAAAAAGACCATTTACCCTACATTAATTACAATTATTTTGCTGTGTCATAAGTGGTACAATTTTATTTTTTTGAAACTGCCATTGATACATTTTATTTTTTAATTCTTTTTAGTTTTTAATTGTTGTTCAAGTATAGTTGTCTCCATTTTCCCGCTGCCACTTTCCCCTGCCTCACCCATCCCCGCCTCCCACCCTCAACCCTACCCCCCTTTGGCTTTGTCCATGGGTCCTTTATACATGTTCCTTGATGGCCCTTCCTATTCTTTCCCCAGTTATCCCCATACATCCTCCCCTCCTGTTACTGTCAATTTTTTCTTTATTTCAATGTCTCTGGTTATAGTTTGCTTGATTGTTTGTTTTGCTGATTAGGTTCCACTACTTAAAGGTGAGATCATATGGTATTTGTCTTTTACATCCTGGCTTATTTCACTTCACATAATGGTCTCCAGTTCTATCCATACTATTGCGAAGGGTAGGAGCTCCTTCTTTCTTTCTGCTGTGTAGTATTCCATTGTGTAAATGTACCACAGCTTTTTGATCCACTCATTTAATGAAGGGCATTTAGGCTGCTTCCAGTACTTGGCTACTGTAAATTGCGCTGCTGCGAACATTGGGGCGCATAGGTTCTTTTGAATTGGTGTTTCAGGATTCTTAGAGTATAATCCCAGCAGTGGATTGCTGGGTCAAAAGGTAGTTCCATTTTTAGTTTTCGGAGGAAATTCCATACCGTTTTCCACGGTGGCTGCACCAGTCTCCTTTCCCACCAACAGTGTACTAACTAGGGTTCCCTTTTCTCCACATCTTCTCCAACACTTGTTTGTTTATTTGTTTATGATAGCCATTCTGACCAGTGTGAAGTGGTATCTCATTGTGGTTTTAATTTGCATCTTTCTGATGGCTAGTGATGCTGAGCATCCTTTCATATGCCTCTGGGCCCTCTGTATGTCCTCCTTGGAGAAGTGTCTGTTTAGGTTCTTTACCCATTTTTTATTTGGGTTGTTTGTCTTCCTGGAGTGGAGTCCTGTGAGTTCTTTATGTATTTTGGAGATCAAACCCTTGTCCCAGGTATCATTGGCAAATATATTTTCCCATATGCTTGGTTCTCTTTTCATTTTGCTGATGTTTTCTTTAGCCATGCAGAAACTTTTTATTTTGATGAGATCCCATGTGTTTATTATTTCCTTTATGTCCCTTGCTCTAGGGGATTTATCAGTGAAAATATTGCGTCGTGGAATATCTGAGACTTTCCTGCCTACATTCTCCTCTAGGACTTTTATGGTATCATGACTTATATTTAAGTCTTTTATCCACCTTGAGTTTATTTTTCTGGATGGTGTAAGTTGATGGTCAAGTTTCATTTTTTTGCATGTAGCTGTCTAGGTCTCCCAGCACCATTTGTTGAAGAGGCTATTTTTACTCCATTTTATGCTTTTGCCCCATTTATTGAATATTAATTGACCACAGAGGCATGGACTTATCTCTGGGCTCTCCATTTTCTAAAGTATTTTCTTTAAACAAAATCATCTTCAAAGAGTGAAACTGCCAAATAGGAGAATTGCAAAGCATTTAATATGAAACTGTAATCATTGGGTTATTATCCAATAGCCTCTCAAATTCAATGGACATTCCAGGACACAAAAAACTATATTTCTCTCACCCATCACAGAACCAGTACAAAACATAAGTTTGCTGACTAAATGAATAAAATCCCTGTTTATTGTAGTTTGGTCAGCAGAAATTTTCCTTCTGGCAGCCTGATGGCCCTTGATGGGTCAAAAAAAGTATTTAATTATTGTATTTTCATTTTTATGGTAAAAAGTTATTAGGTCTGAGGATTTCAGCATGCTGGGAGGGGATGTATCATGTTTATGAGTTTTACGTACAGTGGATGCAGAGTTCTCCTCACTGATCCTTCCCCTGGTAGCAGCAAGAGAGACGTGTTATAATTTCCCACTTTCCTCACTTCAGCAGAAACATGAGATGGAAAACAATGCAAGTGGTTATTGAATTTCAGCTTAAATTGGTGCTATTTGTGTGTCACTATTCCTTCACACGAGTTTGATTGTAAATTTCAATGAAATGAGAATCAAATGAGGGAATATTTGAGGTGTCTCTATAGTAATTAGTGAGATAGAGATTTGACAATTATCCAGTTAATCTGATCAACAAAGGCAGCCAAATTGGGTACATTAAGTCTCAAAGTGGATTGATTTGGCCTAGTCATTCCAAATTGACTATGAACATTAATTACATTAACAACACAGCTGCCAACATTCTCCTCGCGGTAGGATTTATGGAAAGAGCTCAAAAATAGGGGATGTGATCAGTGACCAAAGACACTGAAAGGAAACAAATATTAGGTGATGGTGAGTAACCAAATAAATGTAGGCAGGAGTGTCAACTGTAATACAGAAAACAGAAAATCCCAGGCCATAAAAAGCTTGAAAAGATAATTAATATCTAACATTATAACAAACAACAGAAAAGGAGAGAGGCAGTGGGAGGAGCTTTTGGTGTAATTCTATAAAAAACATGTCAACATAATCATCTATTGTTCAAGTTAGTTAAAGATGATCAAAAACTATGACATCTTTGACTTTTAATGACTTACATGTCTCTTTTTTAAAACTTACAGCACTTGAACTAGAAGATGTCTAAGTCCTTCATTGATCAAGTCGCTAGAACTAAAATGTAGCCTGTTGTTATGACTGAGAAAATCTGCAAAATTAAATTATTTCCTAAAAGAAAATCATAGGCCAAAAAATTCAAGGGTGCAAAATCAAACTACCATGTTAGAGTACATAAATTTAAAGACATTTTGTACTTTTTTTTTACCTTATGTATATTCAAAGAAAATAAATACTAATTTGGCTTCAGACCAACTTTTGGAGAAAGCAAGAGGGAGAAAATTATGGTTGCTGAGAGTATCCATGGACAGCATCCACTCCTCTTGCTTGTACCATCTCCTATCCCAACCTCACCCCCGACATCCCAGAAAACTATTAATTCATGACTAGTTAGACTTTGAATGTAAATTATTATCTCATCAGAGATTCATTACATTAAAAGATATGAGCATCTGCAAAACTTATAGAAACAAATTTAGTGTATTCAGTTTCATGTACAATAAGTCCCTACTTCGGAAAAGAAACTACAACTGCAAGGTTGCTCTCTGTTTCTGCTCTGTGTAATAATACAGATGATCAGTGGCAAGAAATAACTTTCACCCTGGTGCCATAAAACCACGATATTCATTTCCTCTTAGAATTCTTATGGGAACCAAAATAGGGGTCCGCTTTAGCTTCGTGATCTGGTCTGGAAACACAACTTTCCACATCACTGCAGTACTAGGGCCACAGCAATTAGAGCTGTGTCACAAATTCCCCAGGGCTGACCCTTTCAGCATCACTAGTACTTGCTCTTCAGTACTTCTTGTTAAGCAAGACTAAATAAATGGCAGGTATCAGGATTTAAGAACTTCCATGTTGAAATTTTTAAATATTATCACTATTTTCCAGACTGAGATCATTTTTCTGGCTGGGTTAAAAACATCTAGGCACCCTTCACAGTTCTTGTCACACAGGAATATAACATATTTTCTACAATAACAGTGTCTATCTGACAGAACTCTCTGTGATGACAGAAATATTCTGCAGCTATGCTGTCCAGTATAGGAACCACTAAGCATTTGTAGTCATTGAGCACTTTAAATATGGCTAGACAACAAAAGAACTTTTTCATTTAAATTTAGACAGTCACCCATGGCTAATGGCTACCATACTAAACAATATTGTTGAAGAGTAAACAACCAGTTCCTTGCTACTAAAAATTCACCTGTATACAATATTTTTCCATATATATCCTAAAGCAAATCTTTTTCATCTTGACCTGAAGGACCCAGGCTCTTGGAAAAAGACTTCCGCCATCACCAGTAAAATAGGTGAGAAATGTTTGTATTATTAGACAGGTTTAAAAGACATGAGATCCATAACTCGTTTCCCAAGTCTACTAATATACATTTTAGTAAAAAAAAGGGAATTTAAAAATATTCAAGTCCAATACTAGAAAGTTTAAGTTAAAATGAACTGGTCCATTTGATATATGATAGGTATTCAATATATATGTCAAGTAAGCCACAGCCAGTGCTGCACGATGTCTTGGCGCTCTATGCCGGGCCCTGCCTGTTCTCTCCCACTGAGGGGTTGGCATGACCTATGTTCTCAGTTCTTTAGGAGCCTGTCCTTGGCTGGGCATTGGGTCAGGACATCTCAGCTGTCTACGCTCCTGGTGATAGCCAGAGTTCTTCAGCTAAGGAGACGCAGGGCACACGGACTAAACGCCAGTAGTTATCCTGTGCTCCCTGCGTCTGACCCATGAACCAACCTGCAGCTTTGTTTCTGAATTTCACCTCCACAAACATAGTCCTTCTTAACTGGTTTCACTAAAATTTCTCTGATTCTGGACTTTCCACAAAGAGAGTCGTCTCTTTTCAAGAAGGGGCAATAGAATGCAAATTGGTTAAATGTTGAAAGAACACTGTATTGTCTATTAAGTGTTGGGGGAGAAAAATGTTACTGATCCCAGCTTCTTAGCAAATGTTCTGGTCAGAGATTTAATTCCTGGCAACACTTAACAGTGGAATTTAAAAACAGCCCTTGTGCCAAAATGTCTTGCTTTAGAAATGAATCCCTCTCTCTACCAACCATCCATGTGTTTGTCATGTTAAAAGTACACTTAAAAAAAAAACCCCACAAAACTCCAACTCTTCCTCTTATCTGAAGGCTAATGAGGGCTAAATAAATTAAATATAGTACTAATATTGAAATAAATCACAAGTAAATAAAGATTGCATAAATTTAATGACCGTATCACTGAAGGAAAAAGTAGAGAATATATTTCAAATCCTCCTGTACCTATTACTTGCCAGAATATACGTGAGGACTCAGACACTCATTAATCGGTAACAGAAGCTGGCTCGCACTGCAGTATGTGAATCGTGATCCGGGCAGGGTGTTCTCCTTGATATCCTTCAGCTGCGGACACAGAGGCCACCTCAACCAGGGTTCAAGTCAATAGCTTTCCTAGTCTGGACCCCAGCACTGGTAGCCCCCAGATTCTCAGAATGCCTTTGCTACAAGCAAGGCTGACCTACTACTATACCTGAATCTTCCCAAATGTATGGCTTTTCCTAGTTCTTGAAGTCCAGGAGAGTTATTAAGGCTTGGATAAAATTCTAAAAACCAACAAATAAAAAACAGAATTGTAAAACTTTTCAGCTAGAAATAACAATCCAGAGAATGTGCAATAATCCTAGAATATATATTTCATAATGGCAGTGACTTCAGTAGCTCTGACAGCTTTGAATCTCTAGCATCTAAACCGATTTTTGCATGCAATAAACAGGTGTTCTATAACTATCCAATAGGAGATCAATCCAGTGTTGGCCAAACACACAAACAAAGCTCATCATCATCCAAAAGACTTACCCTCTTATGTGTATTTCTCCACAGATATGTGGAGATGTAATTCTACTCTTTGTGAACTTTTCATTTGATGAAAACTGAGTATTCTCTCCCAAAAGACATGAATGTGTGTGTGTGTGTGTGTGTGTGTGTGTGTTGTGTGTGTGTATTTTTTCACACATTTCAAAGGAATCTGAAACAATTCCAGTGTTTTTCCCCCTGGATCTTCTAAAGCACTCTAGACAATTTAGAAATCTGTACCTTCTACAAATATACTAGACGCTCCAGAGCAGTGCTTCCCACATTACCAGTCTTGAGGCTTGATGAGATCACCCAAGGAGTGAGTGCAGAGAAAGAAAAAGCTTCCGGACATAAGAAGTTCTCGGGCTTTCTTAATCTTCCCCTGATATCTTGACTAATTCAACTGAATTTATCCCCATTTTCAATTTTGGTCTCAGGACTCAGGCTCTGCAAAACTTCTCACATTAGTCCGTCACATTTTTAGTTGTTTCCTAACTCTACATCCCATCTTACTTCATCAACCTATCAAACTTACCCTCTAAAGATATGTAGTCTGAGGGTATGGCTGATTTATAGGTCCCTTGTATAAGTAAACCAAAATGATCTCTCAATAAATCAGAACATTAAACACCTGTTCAGAGATGCAAATGCTTGGCTCAGGTTAACCTGAAAAAATTCCCAATACATTTTACATTTGGGGAATGCTTTCACCTTGACCTTGCTGGAGAGTATTTAGAATCTTAAGGGAAATCTGGCAAAATGAGAAGAAATGAAAATTTACAGAAGTAAAGTCAAAGCATGTATTTGATCCAAGAAAACCGTCTACTTACTTAAAATGTTATGGTTCATGTAATGACTTGTACATGTACATCCTTACAGTAATGTTGGTTGAATAAATTGTATTGACTACATCATACATCTCCATTTATTGCTCAATTAACTAGGGAGCACAGACAAGAGAAGAGAAAGCTTTAGGAATAATATTTTATACACAATGCACTCTATTTACCTTAGCATTTACATATTTCTAGACAAACTGAAAATTTTAGATGAACCTCTGTCAAGTAAATGAAGTCTCAGGAACATAATAGGAAATGGTGGAAACTACCTGAAATGTCATTTTGTTAAGGCAGTGGCCTTGGAATTTCTTTTCATAAGTAGATTAGATTTTTGTGAGCTGCTTCCTGCATAGATGAAAAAGCATAAAGTGTTTTATTGAAAAGAAAATCCTAGATGTTGATTTGAATTGAAAGTATAAGGCTTTCTTTCCTTTTGACAGTTTGCTTTTGAAATGTTTTTCTTGTGAAATACATAATACACTGTTGCTAGTTGAACATAATGATCCCTCACCCAAGAAAAATAAAAGAAAGGCCAAATTTGGCTAATTTTGCATCTTGAGGAGCCAATTTGTGAGTCATATGTGTGTTAAAAAGCATAAAGCACTAATATCAAAAGCAGCTTTTCAACGAGGAAAGAGTAAGTGAAGGATGAATAAATGCTGCTGTGTTCACACAGAAATTCTTTGGGCAATCACACATTTATTGTTTTGTTTTAAACCTATATAGCTCCTCTGCAGCTTTTTGGTCAACTCTGACACATCCAAGATACACAAATATTATTAACATAGAAAAAAAAGAGACATAGGTCTGTCTGTCTTACATGTGCTAAAACAAACTAGAAATACAAACTAATAAAAATTAAAGGTTGGAATGAGCATAAAACTTGAAGTACAATTGCAATTGAATAATATATGGTACAAAAATTCAGAGGTAAAGACTACAGGGAAAATGTTTAATGTTCATCAATAATTCAACATTTGTTATTTATCCCACACTTGGATATTTCATATTCACAATAGCAAGATCATGTTTATACAGTCCTGAATAGCAAAAATAATGTCCAGGTTCATATCTATTTACTTTTAAAAAGTCTCAAGGATCTTGATGGGTTCTTAACACATCTCTGCATCTCCAAACCAGATAACGCTACTGCGACTAAAGAGAATGCATCCTGTTTTCAAAGTTCCCCGTCAAGGGCCCTAAAAACTACTTTATGTATCTTTCTCCTTAGAGTCTATGTTTTCTAGCTTCTATGCCTTGTACCTATGTCCCTTTAAATGTACTTTCCTGACTGCTGATGAAATCACATCCATTCTTCAAGTGCCTCTTTATGAACCATTCTTCCAAGACACCTTCTCTGATGTTATCCTGTCTTCTCCAAATGGAATTGATCATTCTCTGAACTCACATAGCCTTCTGTCTCTACTTTTTCGACTAATATACAAGGGTTGCCATGACCCTGCCCAGGTTCAGTGATTTTGTAGAAAAGCCCCTAGGATGGAACTTATAATCATAAAAAGAGCTATGACTTATTACTGTGAAAGGCAACAAAGGAAGACCAGCAAAGGGAAACCAAGAGAAAACTTTCAGCCTTCCAGAACTTTCCCAGTGGTGTTGCACCGGATGCACTTAATTCCTGCAGTGACAATGTGAGGTGCTGTATCTGCCAGGGAAACTCACTGGAAACTCAATGCCTAGATTTTATTGGAGTTGGTCAGGTAGGTACCCACTGCCCACTATATATAAAAATTCTAGACTCCTCTAGGAAAGCAGGCCTTTAGGTCAAAATACACAGTTTGCACAGTTTAGGCCCAGTGAACTATCTCTATCAATTAGGGCACTACTCTAATTCCCAGATGCCAGCAGGTCTTTCTAAGAGTACCAGTCTCAGGCCTGCTCAGTTATCTTCTCTGCATTAAAAGTTATACTGTTCAATTATATATATATATATATATATATCACATACAATATGTAATATGTAATGTATATGTCATATTTCAACAACTTCACTGTATGATCACTGAGGACTTGAAGATTTTTTTATTACTCCATCAATTCCAGTAGAGAATAAGACTCCTTATGAGAGACATTCCACAAATATTGATTAGAAAGTCTACTGATTCAGGAGGGAACAGCAAAAAATAGGCAGAAAAGCAGACTCAACAGTACGAAAGGCATTTCTGCTATCCCATTCTAAGACGAGTCCTCCGTGTTATCTGTGATTTTCCATAGTAAGGAACAGGGGATGCCACAAACTTGATGAAAGATAAGGAAGACAGCCACCGTGGATGATACTAATTATTATTGATATTTACACATAGTTTTTAAGGAAACAGGAACATGTAGTGCTTTTTTCCCCCAATAAAATTGTGTCATGTCACTAACATCTTACTTAATCCTGTCAAATCTCTTATTTATTTTCATTCCAGTCAGAAAACAAGGTACATATTATAACCCATGTCTCAAATTCGCTCGCTTACTGAAAAGACCTATGAGGACTTATTTGATGCTGCTATTGAGATACAAATATTTAAAGCCCTATAATAAGAAAAGCTAATACTATACAAGGCCAGTGTTCTAAGCACCACTCCAAGAGGTAGATACTGTTATATATTCTCCTTTTACAGACATAGTTACTAAGGAAGTTAACCCTCCTGAACAGTTATTCTGAAAGCCTTACTCTTAATTACTCTGTTATAATGATTATCATGTCCTTGAAAAACTCAGTCTTTTTTTGATATAAAAATTATTTGGACAAAATTAGAGGGAAAGTACCCTTGTTCTATTTCAATGTTTTCTCCTTCACTACTTTAAAAGAAAAAACCCTACAATATTGCTGGATTTTGTCATTTCATACTTGGCCTTAAAGAAGAATTTATCACTTAGTATAGTTCATGAAAAAGTAGTGAGGACTCAACAATGTATTTAGCATTTGCAACTGTCATTATGAACATAAATAAAAGGAAAATTATATTGGTTTAAATAAAAAGTATGCCCACTGAAATCTCCTTTCTCCCTAGAGGTGTGAGAGAGTTGATTTTTGCTGTTGTACAATTAGAGTGACTGTTAAAGAAGATAGCTTTTAGCCCTGGCTGGTGCAGCTCAGTGGACTGAGTGTTGGCCTCTGAACCAAAGGGTTGCCAGTTGGATTCCCTGTCAGGGCACATGCCTGTGTTGCAGGCCAGGTCCCAGTGGGGGGCATGTGAGAGACAACCACACATTGATGTTTCTTTCCCTCTCTTCTCCTCTCTAAAAATAAATAAATAAAATCTTTTTTAAAAAAAGAAGCCCTGGCTGATGTGGCTCAGTGGATTGAGCACCAGCCTGCAAACCAAAGGGCTGCTGGTTCTGTTTCCAGTCAGGGCACATGCCTGGGTTGTGGGCCAGGTACCCAGTGAGAGGCACATGAGAAGCAACTACACATTGATGTTTTTCTCCCTCTCTTCCTCCTTTCCTTGACTTCTCTCTAAAGAAATAAATTTTAAAAACCTTTAAAAAAAAGAAGATACCTTTTCATTTCTCTCTGAATAGAATGCAATTTTTTTTTCACATACTGCCTACCTCCCACACAAGGACACAGTTGATATGTAGCAGAGCCTGGAAGAACTCATGGAATGGAAACTACACTCTGACTTTTTTACTCCTTATGGATCAAATAATTAAAAGGCTAACATGTTATAAACAAGCTGCACTATGTCAGACTCAAACAACAGTTTGGAGATGCAGATATAATTTCACCCCTGATAGTGAAATAACATTTCCTGTGACCAAGGAGTTGCAGAACTGTTTACAAGTTTCTGGGTCGACATTAACATTTAAGCTCAGAAAGAAGACAATGCTCTGCGAGGCTCTTCATGATGTGACTAAGATAATAGACAATTCAAAGGCGTTGTTTTAATTTACAGCCACTTAAAAGCTTTTACAGGTGACTGATAGCATTCTCATGCCACACAGGAGAAAACCGCATCTCAGGAAGGTTAGGTGAACGTCTAAGGGTTACATACATAAAAAACCTGTGTAAGAAGCACCTTGCACTCAGGTCCTCTTTCTACAGAGTGAGTACTCTTAACCACTAAGCCACATTGCCTCTCAATCTACGAAGGTACCCAGATTTGAATGTAGCTAGAATGCTCAGTACCATATATTGAGCTACAATTCTCTGTGGGTCTCTTGTATCTCTGCATGTCTCGCAAGAAGAAGCATTACCTGCTTTTGTTCTGGATTACCTTTTTTAAGGATGTTCATATAGTGCAGAGGATTGTAACATAGAGATGTAGTCTCCCCATGCAGCAGTAGATAGCCATGCTTACTGTCTGTTAAAAATGTTAGGGTTTCCTACAGTCGGGGTTCTCCTCCTGTAATCAACCCCGTGTGTTTTCAAGTGTCTGTAACCCGGACCTCTTGGCCTTGTCTTGGAGGAAGTAGCCTTGGAAAACCATTTTAAGGAAGTGCTAATAGTCTGGCTACTATTTGTTTCAATGAGTGATGAAGTCCTTTGTTTCCCAAAACAAAACAAAAATTTTAAATGCACTTAAATTGGAAGTAGATTTAAGTTCTGTAGTGAATAAAGTTTATTAGTATTTTGGGGACCCTCTTAAAGGAAAAATACAAATTATATATACAAAATTAAGTTCAAGGTTGTGGAAGGGTGCTGGCAAGTGAGGGGACCTATAATAGACATTTTATTCATGGTAAATCCATCTCTGTCTGAAATATATTTTTGGAAGTCATACATTTCCAATTTGACATATGGCTCTAAATGACTTTTCACTCACCAAGCACCAAGTCTATACATCGTATAGTGCCACGTTTCAGAGGCTAGCTCTTGATTGTTGCTTCCAAGGCAAAATAAAAATCTAGAGCATCTCTCCCATAACAAAATTTTTTCAGTGTTCTGGTGTCTTGGTTGGATTTATAGACAGTCTAGGTCAGGGGTGTCAAACTCATTTTCATTGGGGGCCACATCAGCCTTGCAGTTGCCTTTAAAGGGCTGAATGTAATTTCAGCTTCTTAACAGTTAAGGAGTAGTTACATTTATACAGTCCTAAAATTATTTTGGCCCTTTGAAGGCAACTGCGAGGCTGACATTCACCCCAGTAAAAATGAGTTTGACACCCCTGGTCTAGGGAGTATTTTGTTTTTTTCATCTGTTGACACGAAAGTAAATATGACCAAACTAGTGTCTTAAATTGATTTCTAAAACCTGCCCTGGTGATGAGTTAAATTCTTGCATTGTTGGGTCCAAACTCCCAAAATATTGAATTCATGAAAATTGTATAATGAATGTCGATATAGTTTCAAGTTGGGTATGTGGCAGCTCTGCAATGCTTGAAAGGAGAAAGGAAAAAGACAGATTTTGTCTGATGCTCTAAAGTAGCAAATGCTCTTTTGCATACAGGACTGAAGAGGAAGAAACAGCTTAACTTATTTTGTTGTGTAAAATCATGTCCTTCCATCACAGCAAAATCTTGAAATACTGTAGTCAAAGTCACTAACAAGTCATATTTGTGTATTGCTCATGGATGAGAATTAGAGATTAAACATTATAAAATATTTGCTCAAAATCATAAAATATGAAAATCAATAAATGATTAAGAAAATAAAGTTCACCTACTTTTGAAATATTACTCGATCGACTTGCGGATCGTCCTGGGGATTTTTCATTCTGAAAAACAAAATTAGAGTCATTGATTAAACACACAGCAATAGTCTTTACCACGGAGAAACAGAAAAACATAGCACAGGCAGACGTGTAAATGCTCTCTCTATGTTGTTCTCATAAACATACAAATAGCTTATACGGGATGGCTTGTTTCTTACTAAATTGTGTTTCTCTAGTACACATCAATGTCCCTTTGAAAATGTTTCAATTAACTTCAGGGTATTTATCAGTGTAGAAGGACTTATTTCCAGGAAATGCTTATTTCTCTAGAAAAAAAAATATGCAGTTCCTTTGAAATAAAATTAGACAGTAAAAATACAGTCTAATTTCCCCTTTTGCTTTTGCTACCAGGAAATTCTGAGTAAACTCTGATTCTTAGTGTCTGTAAATATTGCATACCAGGCACATGGTACATACATCTAACTTGCTGTTTTAAAATGCATTTAATTGGTCTTTTCTGCTATTTTCCTTTTAAAATTAAAAAATTCCAAAAGGTACCTTTTTCATTAAAAAACATTTAATTGTTTAAATTGAAAATACTTCTAACATTATTTTAAAATTAAAAAAATAATTTAGAAATTGTAACCTCCATTTTTGCCTCTTAAAGATTTTCCAGTTTAGTAAAAAAAATTTTTTTGCATAAATAACTTTAAATAAAGGCATATAATTTTAAAGTAAGAAGGGACCTTAAAGAGTGTCACCCCCTTATTTGAAGAACAGAAACATCTGTTGCAGGAAGTCACAGACTTCACGCCTATGCCAAGGCCATCCCAGGGCCCAACTGGTCCCAACTTGTTCATTTGGTGGCTCTTTCCATTCTGCCAGTTATCTGCTGGTGGATAAGTGACTGGCAAATCAGAATGTCTGCATTTAACATGTAGCAAAAGATCACAGCACACTTTTTCTGTACAGAAACTGTAGGAAGAACTTGGTCTGGAAACCAAAAGTTCCTGAATTGAAAACCAAGGATATGAATTAACCCTGCCACTGAAGTACTGTAGGAGTCTCTTAAAAAGAAAATTTCTGAGCATCTGGACTCAGCACTAAAGTGGACTCGAGTAGACACCTTGACAGAGGTCATTTTTCAGAACTAAGTTGTTATAAGAGCCTGTGGATCTGAAATTGCCACATGATGACAGCTTGAGACAGTTTCAGAAACATGCTGATGACAGGATATGGCGACTGTGTTATTGTGGAAATACAGTAGCCGCATTCACTGCAGACCGTCCCTGTGTTGTCCACAGGCTTGCAGACAGACATTCCAGCTGAACAGTGCTTTTTCCTTTACACGCAACATCCATCTCCTACAACCACTGATGTCACTGTGGAGCATGTTATTACAGACCAAGATGGTCCCAACGATACGATTAGTTACACCTCATAAGGGCCCCGCGATCCAGGGGGAGATTAATGTATCTACTACCCACAGACATTTTTCCTTGATTAGCTTCCTCTGGTGATGGAGAGAGGCGCTTTTCTACTGACATCTCAACTCCTCTTCCAGAGATTAGAAAACAAAAGCAATCCGTCTTTCCTTCTCAGTGAAATTCAGGAATTTTGACACAATGGAACAGAGGTAAATAGACCACATATTAATAGGCTTTGGGAGCAGTTTTGTTGTCGTGTGTTTTGTTATGTTTTCTATATTCAAATGGTATTTGAGAACAAGATTAAGGAGCTAGAATTGAAAGGCGCTTCAGTGGGAAACAAGAAGTACCGCAGGAAATTTAATTTGGCATCAGATTACTTGATTCTGCAAACCAAATAGGACTTTGTGGTGTTTTCAGATAACACAAGGAGGGTCAGGCTCCCTCCACAATTGTGAATGAGTTCAGCACAGGGTTATAAAAAAGAGATAATTCCCATTCTCTTCACCAGCACTCCCCATTCTGATGGGGAGAAAGCGTTTGTTCGATTATTTAGTACTTCAAGAGATATTTTAACTTGAAATCCATTGGCCCTACTTTCTCCTAAGGCAAGGTTAGGCATTGAAAAAATAAATGAGCTTAGGCAAAGGTTAAATATATTTATATATTTGTCATGGCTGCGTTCTATACTGTGGCTATTCCAGGCAACACGTGGGAACAGAGCGGGTGCGCTGTTGCCATGCTGGCAGTGATGGAGAGGGACAGGCTGCCTTGCAATTAGACCTGTGGGGAGCCTACCAGCTGTAGCAGGAGTATATTGTTTGACATTTCAGGACTTCAATTTCCTCACTGTGAAATGGAGATTGTTGTAAGAGTCAAACAAGCTATAAATAAAAACATTTTATAGATTCCAAGATCATAATATGTCCATTGTTACTTTGAGGTAGAGAAAACATCAAAAGAGCTCCCTCAGATTTCATAATGATCATCATGGGTTACTAGACTCATAATTTTAATGTAAACATCTGAGTTTCTCAGTCCTGCAGTTCTGTCTCTGTTGTGGATTAGATTTTGGCATATACAATTTAGGAATAGAAAATCAAATTCGTCTCTACCCACGGGGATTAAGGAAGTTTGGTCTGCCTTGTCTTTGAAGCAAAGCACCAGAAGTACTTTATCTCTTGGAAAACTTCCAAAGCAATCTGTCTCATTTGCTATTAATTAATTGGGTGGCTTGTCTCATTACTATTGCAATAACATATTCTTCTTTGTAGATTAGTCAAATACGGTTGTCATACTTCATTATGATCAGCTTAAATTCTTTACCTTAGATTAAAAGAAGCTGTATCAGACTCTAACATTACTTACTGCTACCCAAATTATAGTGACCTTGTAGGTCAATAAAAGTTGGTACCAAAAGGTTCTAACAAGTCTGCACAAAAAGTCTGAGATCATCAAGTGGTAATGTTGGAGTTCAGCAGATCATTTACAGTATGCAGAGGGAGAGACTTCTAGTTTTATATATGTTTTTAAAATATTTTCAAGAGGTTTCTAATTTTTGGTGTGATATGATTATATCCAATATTATCAGCTTTTTGTGATTATTATGAATAATATATTATTTTAAACATTTGATCTTTGTTAAGCATAGTTGAATTTTTATTACCAACAAGAAAAAAATGCTTAGCAAATAAAAAAATCACTACTAAATTGTTTTAATATATAATTGAAGGAAAGTGGCATAGTCCTCTAAAAGGAAATGGTTTTTGATAAAGAATACACAACGTAAGTAACTGCATATGAATACTGCATTTTATCATTGATCAGAAGAGGACAGTAAGGCAGCTTATAGAAGGTTTTTACATGTAAACCGAAGGGAAAAAACATAGCTATTCCTGAGTGGAGAAACCAGAATAGGACAAACTCACAGAGACCACTGATACGATGCTATTCTGCAGTATATTCCTCTCTCTCTTTTTTTATTCCTAAGCTAAGAATTAAGAGTATTTGAAAGAAGGAAAAAAATAAGATACTTTGAAGAATCACCTGAAGAATTCTAAGTAGATAATACATTATTTTTGCTAGTGTAATTAAAGCTTGTAATAGAAAAAAGACTTTGGAAATAGTGTAACTTACACACACAAAAAAACCAAGAACATAGAAAAATTGAATATAGCAATAAACATTTAATTAATAGATACATAAAGAGTCCATGTATATTAATTAAAAATACTCCTTTTAATATCTATAAAACATTAAAAAATTATTTGACCTCAAATAATACTTTTACAAAAATATTCATGTAGAGGTTTTATAGGGTATTTCTATTGATATTGAGCAAGTTAAATTAGAAATAAAAATCTGAAATGTGATTAATAAATCTTAGTCATCTGAAAATTAATTACCAAATTTGTCTAAAGAAATAAAAATTCTCTGGAAAATCATAGCCAGGGACTTTAGAAAATATCATATTAAGACCTTTGGAACATAGCAAAAAGCTATATCCAGATGAACATTTATGACTATAAATGCCTATGTTATGAAAGTACACAGTTCAAAGTAAAATAAAAGGATATAGTAAAAATTATAAATATAAAAACTAAAACTCATTAAGTAGATATAAATGATAAAGATAAATACGTTTTTATAGCAGGTGTTTCAAGCATAATTACAACATTGCTGAATTTCCAATAAGAAATGCTATGTAAGAAATGAGAAAGGATACATAACCAAAGACACAGCAAAGATCAGAAAAATAGATTATAAAAGCTAAAGGTACAGCTATTGCAACAAATTTGAAAACCTCGAGAAAATGAATCATATTCTAGCAAAACAAAAGTTGCCAGGATTTATTCAAGACAAAGAGAAAAACTTGACAATGAAGAAGAGATTAGAAAAGTAATGAAAATCTGCATGCCCTAAAAAAGTTAAGGGCATGATTATTTTATAACTGAGTTGTATCTTACTTTTAAAGAATACATAGTTCCAATTTTACTTACACTATCTTTACCATGGAAACATAAATTTTCCTAATGCATATTATTAATCTTGCATCAATGAAACTTCAAATGTATTAAGAAAGTACTAAAAAAAATAAGGAAGGAAAATAAAATTATTCTCTAATCTTATTTTGGATGACAGATGCAAAAAAATCTTTGAAAAATATTAGCTGCTATCTAAATAGTAGCATATATCTTTGCTACATCAGCAGTTTATACAAAAAATGCACAGCGAATAGAATAAACCTGCCTTATTCCAGTTATTTTCTTATCAAAAGTGTGTCAACATAATGCTTTTTTAAAAAATTATTGTTCTATTACAGTTGTCCCAATTTTCCGCCATCCCCATTGCTCTCCCCTGGGCCTCCTCCCTCTCCCACAGTCAATCCCCACCCTGTTGCCCTGTTGTCCACGGGTCATTTATACTTGTTCTGTAACTGGGCCCTCCCCCTGCTTTCCTCTCTTATCACCCTCCTCCCTTCCCCCTGGTCCCTGTAAGTTTGTTCCTTGTTTCCATGCCTCTGGTTCTATTTTGCTTGTGTGTTTGTTTTGTTCATTAGGTTCCTGTTATATGTGAGATCATATGGTATTTGTCTTTTGCTGCCTGGCTTATTTCACTTAGCATCAACATAATTCCTTAGGTTAATACATTGAAAGGGACAAACATGATCTTATAATTAAATGTAAAAAAATTGACAAAACTCAGTAGTCTTATTATAATGTACATTCTAAGTGAAATAAGAACTAAAGGAAAACTCTTAAAAGAATAAAGACAATATTCTAAAAACCAATACCAAATATCCTAAGTGGCAAAATAATAGAATTATATTAATTAAAGAAATTCTGTTAGGAATACTTGTTCTTGCTGTTATTACTCAACTTGTCTTAGAGTTTCTAGCAAATACAATAACAAAAAAAATATTTTGTAGAAAAAGCATTTTAAAAGAAGGGATAAAGCAATCTTATTGATAGTATGTTGTTATTGAAATTCCAAGAGTCTCTAATAAAAAATAAGCTAAACTACTACAATTAATGAGACTTTAGTACAATAGCTAGATACAGAATAATTACAACATGACAGAGTCTACTAAATTTTCTAAAATCATTCTCCCTTCTTCGGTATTGACTGAATAGTAACCAGTGCACATCTTGCCAGTCACATTATATCTCCCTTCCACTTACAGGTTGGTTGCCTATGACTCAATTCTCTCTAGTGAGCTGTGAATATAGCCAGCAATTGACAGTTTCCTGACTGTCCCATAAATCTAAAGTTTCTTCCACGCTTTTTATATTGCTCTGTGCTAGGGCGGTGGGTATGAGAGCAAGCCAGGAAGCCCCATAATAATGATAGCACAGCTGAATTCTCTTGAGTCCATGAATGACCATATTGTGAAGAGCCCTCTGACAATTGGGAATATACTTTCTAAACTGTCATGAGAGAGAGATAAACTTGTATTTCTTTTGAGCCATCACATTTTAAAAATTTATTATAACAGTTTAGTCTATCCTAATGGAAATACTGCAAAACCAATCCCTTTCTCTCTTCTAGCAGTAAATATCCAGAAATGTAATTTAAAAAAAAAAACACTTAGGAATAAATTTCACAAGGAAATCATAAAATCTTATTAAAATGTAAACTATAAAATCTTACTGAGGAATGTAAGTTGTAATCTGAACAAAGGAAAGCACCATTCTTTGATGGGGAGCTAATTCCGATAAATATAAATCCTCTACCAACTGACATATAAAGAGAAGGTAGTTTCAGTGAAGTCTCCAGTGGGGCTTATTTCTTCCTTTCTGAAGCAGAGGGAAGATGGATAAAATGATCTTAAAGAACATACATAGGAAAAGAAATGCTTTAGAATAGTTGAGAGAATAATGATGAAGAGGACATCTCCTTTTCCTATGCATTGCCCATATGAAACGTCACGGTGATGAAATCAATATAGTATTGCCATAGAATCACCTAAAAAAAAGGTCAGTGAAATTCAGAATAAGAAAGAAATTCAGAAATAGATATAAACACTCCACATATAGCAAAACTGGTATTTCAAGTCAATATTGAAAGGATAGTTAATATAATAAATGCTTCCAGACGATCATCTCTCCATGAGGAAGAAAGAGTCAAACCGGTATCAGAGAGTATGCACCATCGCAGACACTAGACTGAACAGTCTGAGATGTGATGAACACAAAAGCCTTTGAAATAAGCCTAAATTATAAATTCAACATTGGGGTGGCAGAGATCTATATAACTAATACAGGACCCAGAAGCTCTGTCATATTTAATTATATTATACTTTAAAAAATACAAAAATTAAAGTGAGTATACAATAACATAGTTAGAAAAAGTACAACATGGACGACTGATAAAATTCAATTTCTATAATATACAAACAAGTTTTGTCTGTTCACACAAAAAGGCAACATTAAAAAAAATAGAAAAAAATAAGCAAAAGTAGGAATAGAAATTCACAAAAAAAGAACTACAGATTGTTAATATATGACAAAATGCTTAAAATATCAGTCAGTAAAATGTTAATTAAAGTAATAAAACATTGCTGGAAAAGTTGAAAAGAGTGATAGCTTCTCTCACTGGCAGGGATAAGACAAAAGAATACTCTCAAAATTTGCTCGCAGAAATGTGAATTTTTGCAGTATCATTTGAAAAAAATCTGGCAACATCTGGTGAAATTAGAAATATAATATGCAGTGACGTCATGCCTGGGGATCTACCGCAGAGAAATAAAAGCACTGGTACATAAGGACACGTGAATGAATTGATACAGTGATGTTCTTAACTGGGAAAATAATCCTGGCAATAAAGAGGTGCCAGTTGTTAAACGAATGCTTCACAGTGTTAAGCCCACCCTCCTAAATTCTGCTCTGGGCTTGAGACTCTGCACACCGTCTTTCTGATTCATTATCGGGTTCCCTCTGGAGCTTCACTAGGGAAGAGGGAGTCTGAAAAGGCTCCATCCTATTTGATTCCTATTGGCTTCTGATCTGCTTCTTGTGCGTGTGAGCATCCTCCTAGGAATGCATCTTCACCCTTGCAGCCGCAGTTCCCTCCTGTAGCAGCCGCTGAGTACAGCATGCCGTCTTCCTGACACCCTCAAAAGAGCTTTGTTGCACTTTGTAGGCACCGGAACCAGCCAACTAACTCACTCCTTCCCCAATAGTCTGAGTTTCAGTTCCACGGATCCCCTGTTTCCAGCTTTAAATAATTACAAGTGCTTTCCTTTGTTCACCCAGACCTGCACTCCCCTTTTGCAATATCTCAGCGTTCTTTTTTGGGGGCCTTTTCTGTTACTAGTTAATGATCATTTACAGCCAAGCACTCGATCTTAAATTTTCTGTGTTAAAACCAAAGGTCGAGTTTCTCTGTCCCGACAAGATCCTGACTAATAAACAATGCTCATCAATACAGAAATGATTAAATACGTTATAGTCAAGTCATATCTTGGCATATTGTGTGATTATGAAAAAGAAGGATTTGGCACTCTGCCATTTAACTTAAAGGAATTTCCACAAGATAGGACTGAGAGTGAAGAGCAAAATGAGAAGTGGTATAATGATTATTTATAAAACATTTAAGGACAGAACTCCTATAAAATGTGTCCAGGTGTGAAAATATATGTTTACATACATTTGCATATGATGGTATGAGCACAGAAAAACATCAAGGAAGAATATGCACAGGTGCATTGGCATGAGTTTCTGGGGGGTGGGTTGGGAGGGGAGGGGGCGAGGGAGAGTCCTGTCGAAGAGGACACAGGAGAAGGGAGGAAATAAGGGGGAAAAAACTCCTTAAAAAGCAGAAGGGCATAAGAGTCTGTTGGATGCTGTTTATGTAAAATTATACTTGGATGTGATATTATAATACAAACATGAAGTTATATGTTTATCTATTGGCAAGTGGTAATATTCATCCATGATATATTATTAAGGAAAAAAGGACTTAAGGACCACATGTAGAGGGTGATTTCATTTCTTTTATAACGTGTGTACAGAACCTCTATGTATATTTATGTATTTATGTATATATACTTAAATTCTCACTCGAGGATATGCTTACTGAGTTTAGAGAGAGAGGAAAGGATTGAGAGAGAGAGAGAAACACTGGTGAGAGAAACATCAATTTGTCACCTCCAATATGCACTCCAACCACGAATCAAAGCCACAACCTTTTGTTGTATGGAGGAAGCTGCAAACAACTGAGCCACCCAGCAAGGTCAAAATACAAAAATATATATTTTTGACTGAGCAAAAATATGTTCATCCAATATCACTTATTAACACACCAATCTATGCACAGTCGCTGCCTTCAGCCCCCCAGCATGGTGAGACTGAGGGGCAGCAGCCAGGGCCGTGGGGTATTCTAGCCTTTTCTTTAAATGTCTTTGTGTGGTAGTTTTACTTCTTTTTCTTTTTTTATATTTATAAATTTAATTCATTATATTTACAAGACAGAAGTCCTTTGGGAGTTTCTGAGTGTTAAATTGGACATAGAGAATACTTTTATTGATTTCTTTTTCTTTTTAAATTAAATTTATTGGAGCGACATTGGTTAATAGAAAAGACGAAGCACTGCCATTTGCAACAACATGGATGGACCATGAGAATTTACTTGTTTTTCAGTCTTTTTTGGTAAGAGGTCAAATGAGGAAAATTAAAGAAACAAAAATGGCAAAATTAGTCTTACTCATCAAAGAAAAAAATGCATATATATATATGATGGAAGTGTGTGTGTACGTGTGATCAAAAGAACTGCAAAAAAATTTGATGTTGATGTTTCCCAAGGCAGTACAGCACAGGGAACCTAAAGGCGCTGAATTAATTAAGTCAAGTAGGATTGCTGGGAAAACTGCAGGGCGCATGGTTACGACAGTTGGATCAGAACTGCAGCCAATGACTACGGACCATAAAAAAATCATTTATCTTCTTTGGTCCTGGCTTGCTGAACTTGCAAAATGGGCCAAAAGGCCTTACAAAATAGTGCGGAAACACAGACTATAAACTTGGAGAAGGTATCGTCTAGTTTATATGTGTAAATATAAACTAGAACTATCAGAACTATTAAGCCTGGATTTGCTAGCATTAATGAAAGATTAGTGAAAAGGACACTTACTTGTAAGTGGTCACATTTATTATTAAATTTTACACTACACAGTTTTCTGAAAATACTGAATTTTCTTAAAAACAAATATATGATGCCCAAATATCAAATTTAATGAAAAACCTTGCCACTGTTGCTAATGATAACGACTAAAAGCTCCCTTTGCACTCAGACAGACCAAATAATTATGTTGGCTAGGAAATAAAGAATATAAAAATCATGCTATGGAAGTCTCCCCTCCATCCTTAGAAAAGCTGTATGAAAACATGCCCTTGATGTACACATTTCTAAAGAAAGACCGTTTACCGCTGAATGACATGCCGTTCTGAACAGGTTAGTAACTGCAATTGCTAGCATGAGAACAAAAGGAAAAATTTTTTGAAAGAAGTTTGCACACTTCAGTACTAAAAATATTTCAATCTGAGTCATATTTGGATGGAAATAAAATGAACGTAGTAAAGTGATCACTGGTTAAATTGCCAGAGCACAGGGAAGAGGCCCTGAGGATTTAATTCACACATCTTTCCAGTTATGAAAAGACAGAAAATAAGGAGCACTGAATGGCTGCTAAAAAGCAGATGATCATTTCAGCTCAGTGGCTCATGTGAAAAAGTAATTACTACTGCTGTTTTTTCCCCAGTACATGGATTAGAGAAGCATGGGTTTTCAGTGTGCAGCAGTTGAACACTTTTAAAGAGTGTAACATAAGGAATTTTATTGGTACCACATTCTGTTTATATGACTATGTTCATGCCCCTAGAATTCTAAGAATATACACATAATTTATAAAACTTCTTATATTTTTCATTGATCTATGTAAAAATCTTTCACAATAAACTTCCTACTTAATGGTGCCCCCCCAAAATGTACTATTTCCTTGAAATTTATTTTTGCAAAAAATAAAATATAAAGACCCATTTCTGGACCTGGCTGGTGTAGCTCAGTGGATTGAGTGTGGGACTGTGAACCAAAGGATCACGGTTCGATTCCCAGTCAGGGCACATGCCTGGGTTGCAGGCCAGTTCCCTGCAGGGGACGCACAAGAGGCAACCATACATTGATATTTCTCTCCCTCTCTCCTTCCCTTCCCCTCTAAAGATAAATAAATAAAATCTTTTTAAAAAAGACCCATTTATTATGATTTGACTATTTTTGCTTATAAATGCTTAGCATTTCACTAATTTTTAGGCTTTTTTGTTGGGATCGCAGAATTTCAGCAGTAATTAAAGACATTGTATGTTCATTTGAGTTATATTCATGTGTGCTGTTCATTTTTTATTTGTCCCTACAGACTAAGTCTCACCGTTCCCCATGCTGCCATGTGTCCAGGAGGCACACCTGGACAGATCTCATCTCAGGCTCTTTTGTTCTCTGACTTGCAATTTCTTCCACCAATGCAGAGTCCCAGGGGATTGTAGGAATGGAGGATCACAAGACCAAAGTAATTGTTCCATCCTTGAGATACCACCAGAGGCTGGCTCTGTCCCTCAATTGCAGGTGGCAGCGTTTGTCAGACCGTCCTTTCCATAAAGCTCTCTCTGTGTTCGGGCTTTGGACAATGTTCCTTCTAGTCTCTTCAAGACTGTGAGTGGTAACCACCCACTACTGTTTCTAGCCAGGGGTTACTGAACTATCCCTTGTACTTTCTACATATTCTGCTCACACCTGTTATGAATAGACTATTAATTTTCCCCAAATTATCCTGTTTGGAAGTGCCATCTGTTTCTTTCTAGATCCTGATGGATAAAAATCATCTTTAGTGGTTTTATATACTTTTGCAAAAAATTATTAATTTTCACTATTTTTATCAAATTAAGATCTTAGAAAGTCATTCTGGAGGTGCAGTCATATTGACCAACCACAGTCTGTAGCTATGAAAAATCTATCAAGTATCTTTCGAACCACACTTTGTGGAAGAATTATGCTGCTTTCTTCTATAGGTTTAATTTAAGATTGGAGATGTGTTTTTATACGACAGTCCACACATTAGAGACCAGCCATTTAAAATATGCTGTATGGTGGGATGTTTTAATTAGGAGTTTTCATCTTCCATTCTATTGAAGGTACTTTAGGGATTGTATATTTCATAAAACATTGTCAAGGAAAGTTCAGGCTAGTTTTGTTTTTTGTTTTTTTACTAAGTTTTGGATCCCTCATGGTGTGTGCTGGGGGGGGGTGGTGTTTGCCATGGCTTTAGTGTGAGAAAATAGTTGTGTTTCTGTGAGAAACTCCATAATACATCCCTTATGTGATAGCATAAAATCACACTAAAACACTGAACATTTTTGCAACCCAAGCAAACACACGTTTAACCAAGTTTAGGATCCATGCCCAGGTTGGGGATCCTTTTTTCCTGCACCTTGGACAAGCCTCACTGAAATGCGATATAGCCACTTTAAGCATTCCACTCTTGTGCCTGACTTCTATTCCTGCGCCACTCCATTATTCAACTCTTTCTCCCTCCTCCCTTCCTTCTGTCAGTAACATATAGAGAAGTGTGACAAAATTTCACCCTTGGGTATGTAAATTCTGGTGGTGTAAAACAGCTGAGGACACATGGGGCTTTCCTACTTGAACAAATAGGCAAAATGACCTTGAAATGGATGAGAACATAGTTCTAGGAAAGCTGATATTGCCCATATTTCAGGGCTTTTCCTCACTGTCATTTATTTAAGGTCCCTTTTTTTGACAATCCCTCATTATATAATATTAGCCCTCCAGGCAGTCTGCAGTTACAGATCTCAAGGCTACATTTCATGGAGCTCTTTTAGGAAGACAGCCTGAAAGTTAATCTTGGTTTGCATGAATGCAGATCTCATGCATGTGTGAGAAAGATCACAGCCGGACTGTTTCTAATTTATCACAGCAGCTCTAACTTATCCTTTCTCTCTTCATTTTTAGCTCTCTCTCTATTGCTACTTCTTCAGCTATTTTAAAAACAGAAAGTATGAACCCACACTTCCAACAAGAATTTCAGGATTCTTGTCCATTATTATTTATTAGATTAAATATTTGACAAAAATAGAGGGTAGGAAAACAAGTGACCTCACAAGAGCCCAAAGCGAAATTAAATTTAATGTTCCCGCATATGTACTCACTTGGATCCAGGAGGAAGTGATCAGGAGTGGTACTGGAATGTATCACTTAATATAGTATTGTAACGAGTCAGTAGTAAATTTGCTGGAATGGTTGGGCTCAAATTCCAACCACACCACTTCTGGAGTGACCTTGGGCAACTTCTGTTGATGCATCTGTAGAATGCTGATAATAATACAGTCCTCTCAAGGTTGTTGTGGGAATTAAATTCGAAAGTGGGAATTAAATTAAAGTAGGTGTTTAGACTAAACAAATGGCAGCATAACCTTATACTTTATATAAACTTTATATCTTATTTATGTTCAGGCTATATTTCATTACATTAGAAACAATCTGTTAGAAATAAAAGTCCTGAATTCATTTCTTTAAAATGTGAAAAACTTCATTTCAGACCTACATCATTATAAAGCATTTCTTCATGACACAAAAACGACCCCTTCAAAGTTCATCATGGATGCTGGTAGAGGCGTGAGACCCTGACTCATCTAGGATAAGGCCCATGTGGAACAGGATATCTGCCTCAGGCAGATACAACCTGGGTGATACCTGCCTGGGTGATACAACCAAAAGTCTCGGTGACCTTGGTCACTTTCAGAGAAGTCTTAATGAGCTGATGTATTGTAATGGACAATTATAATGAAATATGTGTATACCATAAAGAGATGGGAAGAAATGGTATACGGCTATGAAATAAGACATCAAATGGTAAATATAATATATGATATGCATAATAACAATAAATAAATAAGCATAAGAATGAATTTTCAGTCCTTTCCTCACTGTCATTTTATTCAGGGCCCATTTTTGAGAGTGCACCTAGTTCAAATCCCAGATTGGTTTAGCAATCACTGACATGTGGCTTTGGGCCAGTCACTCTACTTTTCTCATTTACTCTTTTCTGGGTTTTTTATGATCTTAAATATTATAAGTACAAGACTAGGTAGGATTTCTGGCACATGTTTTAATGAAACATGATAGAAGTGGACGATTCGAAAATGCAAGGTTTTAGCCACTTGATTTCCATGAAGTACCTGATTCTCCAACACACACATAGAAGCCATTCCAAATAAATATATAATGTAAGTCAAAGTTTGCTTGCTATGCAAACTCAGCTTACACAGAAACCTCTATGTTCCTGTCCACAAACTTCTTTTACCTAAAAATTTTGGAGACACATTGTGGATAAGTAGCAATTACTATTGAAATTAATGTGGGTGTCAGTTAATATATATTATTCTAGTTCCATTACTTGATAAAGTGTTTCTCAGGGGAGGGGACTATATTTCAATTATATTCTATTCTCTTTAAATTCAATCCAATACCTGTCCAGAGCACCATTAATGTTTGATAAATAAATAGAACTATAATTCATTTTCAATGTTTATTTCTGAGAGATATTAATCAGCATAGGTATTCTTGAAAATAGACAAGTATATGATAGCAATTTATATGGTATTTCATTCATAAACAATATGTGTTTATTTTTATGTATTTATAATAGCAAAATCAAAATCCATACCTGGTTTTATAAATGCAGCTAAGTTATAAAGTCGTAGATACAAAGCAACATTGGATTGACTTTGGCCATTGCATATCATATTCTGTATTTCATATACAATATTACAAAATCCTCCAGGTGGTAACACTATTTATGGCTCTTTGGTAGCAGTACCAGATTAATCAGAAGCAATCGTACTTTGACCCACGGTGATGAACTGAAATATGAAAAAGAGGTAGAGAGAACAGTGGCCTAACACCAGCTAAAAGTAGTACCTAAAATTCTAGTTTTACAAGCTATAATGCATCTACTGTAGCTGACTCTGTGCCAGCCAAGGGACATATATGTATTTGAGCTTCCTTGGGTTTAAGAAGTGTTTACATCATTTCAGCCACTCAGAAGTGAGTATCTGAAGTGGCTGAACTTTAATCTCAGGGCAAATCACTGAGACCCAAGACATGCGTATATGTGCACAGAGGGAACATGTATTAACTACTACTTATTAAAGAAATTTGAATTTCTCATAATATAAAAAAACTCTAGGGGTAAATATAATACAATAAGGCCTGGAATATCTACATAAAATTCTCTACTTCAATATCAGAAGTTCAAAAGGCATTAAGACCTTTGACCCCAGGGGATTCAAAAAATTAATGAATTTCAACCACAGTCTGTGGGATGAATAAAAATCAACACTTCCTAGATCTCCACTTATAATAAGATAGTCCAGGGAGCAATTCAGTTTCTACGTTTTTTGACAAATATAAAAATGTTAAGTACAAAAATTTTAGCAATGATACTGAAGATAGGTACAGGCAGTCATCAAATCACTGGTGGCTCAAATTCAAGCCATGTTAGTAAATTTCTATTTATCACTAGGAAAATGTATGCGCTTATGTAACTAGTTTCCTGAAAGTCTTCATGGAAGAACAAAATTGAAATTTTGTGATGGCAAGCTCTGGGAGGCCTAATAAATCTGGTACATATGACTCAATTTATGTACAAAACAAAGCACAAGCATCCGATAGATACAGTTATTTGGCTTTAGTCATAATTTTAAAAATTTGTTTCACAGTACAAGATGCACAATTTTGTAAATGTTTATTTGTACAGAGTAACTTGCAAATTACCTTTCTAATGCTAGGTGAGAGTCATTTTATGGTCTCCCAGACAATAATATTGATTGTTCTAAGAGGTTGCTTCTAGACAGAATTGAAACTAACTAAATCAGACAACATGAAAATCAATAAAAATCTATTGTTCTAATAGAAATGCAACCAAAAGTTTCACTTACAAATGTGTAGGTAGAATTTATCATTTTAAAAGATAACTAATATGCTCCCAGTGCATACAGAGTTCAAAGGACATGTTGTTCCATTTGTTTTGGCAATGGTGTCGCCTCACTTGACCTAGGGTAGTTCCACACCCAAGATCAGTCCCGTGGGGACCAGTGGCTAGGCAAATCATTTGCAGGCAGGGAGCAGGGTGGAGTGAAGTCATCACCTAACAACCAAAAAGTTTACAGAACTACCAAAGTTTTGGTTGGCTACTAGGTAATAAGTCTATATCCAGAAACTATTATGAATCTAGAAAATTTTTACCCATAGTTGTTCAAATGGATAAATTAGCAAATTTTTATAGATAATAATACCATGTATGTATAAATGTTTACAGTTAATAGGATAAATTAATTTATAGTGTCTCTCCAAAAATATCCTAAGGAATATGATGTTATAGTTATTGATTTCTTTATTTTAGCAGAAGGTTTATATTTCAAGTATTAAAAAAGTAGCTCATAAAAATAGTGTCATAGAAGAAGAAAATAGGCAAGCAAAGTATGGTAAGAGAAAATAAACAGCGAGAATTTAAGTGATAAAAGATAATACATTTTCCATTCAATAAGTGCTTTAGAAAATTAAAAATAAACCCTCTCACTTTTCATAGCCTGTTGTTGTGAGGCAGTACAGAACAGCATGTACAGGACACACAGAATCTCAAGTCAGAAATCACAAAGTTCGAGTCCTGGCTCTATCATTTGTTGATTAGCTATGTAATCTTGGGAAACTTACTTAACTTCCCTTGTCAGTTTCTGCAATTTCGAATGGTAAATAATAGTATTTATCATTAAGTATCTTCATCATAAGAATTAAATGAGATACTTTATGTAAAAGCACTAGCTTCTACCCAGGTAATATCTGTTTTTAATTTTTATTAAAATACTATGTTTAGAATGACATTTTATTTTATTTTTTATGGCATCCAATGGTCTTCTAATGTAAATTTTTAAAAATGATGAGAAATGTAAGTAGTCACTTATATTTAACTTTTATATGTTATATATAACTTATATATATCACTGCAGTTTATTGCATGCAATCACATATTTTATCAAATCAGTATTTTAGAAGTAATATTCTATGGGAAATATATTAGCATGAGCAACCAAAGCATCACAAAATGCCAGGTCCAAGAGGTACCTTTTTTTTTAACTTTCTATTTTTACAGATAAAACAGATAACAACGAGCGAAATAATTTGCTCAACGGCCCTAGTTCACTTGTGGCACCTTAGTTTCTGCCCACAAGTTCAGTGTTTATTCGGCTGAGTTGACTCAGTACTCATTATTTCATTAATTTATTCATTCAATCAACAAATACTTTTTAACCCTATATGTCTCTGCTGCTTGTTGATAATACAGTAAATAAAATGAAACTTTAAAGGATATAAAAGTAATTAAAATCTATAATACACAGACACTTTTTTGATGATAAAGAATGTTTAATAAGTGACAAGTGGAGTTATCCCTTGAAGTTCAGAGAAGTAGTAAATAATTTTGTTACTTCCATAGCTGCCCTGTTTCTTTCTTTCCCATCAAAAGAGTATTATTTGTGACTACTAATTGTGGTTTTATGAGTTCTTGGTAACACACACCAATAAAAGTCAATTATTTTTTATTGTTTCTTCCTTTCCCAATACCACCTCTACTTCCATTAATCTTTGTAACACTCTTTTTACTGAATTCTTACTTTTTAGATATCTAAAAGTTGCAGTGCCCCAGGGGGTTACTTTTAGATTTGTTCTCATCTCTGTCTATACTCACTCACTCATTGGAGAGCTCTTCCGGCTGTATGGGTCTAAGGACAACCGATAGGATAAAGGCATCTGAATGCACAACTCCTTGTCTGGTCTCTTCTTCGAAGTTCAGATCATCTGTCTGACCTCTTTCTCTCATCATCTCCAACCAGCTATTTAGCATCTCTACTTAGATTTCTAATAGGCAATTCCAATATTCTTGTCCAAATCTAAGTGATCCCCAGAATGGTGAGGGACAAGAGCAACTCACATAATGTGAGGCCTGCCCTAGATAATTCAGTGTGAAAGGTGCTGTCACTATCCACATCTTCCATAGAGCCCTTGGCACTTAATGAAAAGAATACATTTTAAAACAGAATGTTAATTATATTCAGGAAAAAAAGTAGTAAGGTAATATTCCCTACGTCCCAGCATACTCTTCCACATACACAATCCATTATCTTCATGGCAACTAGAATTATTCTTTAAAAAGTAGATCAGGCTACTCAGCAGTGGAATCGTGTGAGCTTTACTCACTGCAATACTGCATAGTCAGAATTAACTGGAAATTACTTGGCCATCTGTTTCTTGCCAAGTTGGAGTAATGGAGAAACATCTGAAACAACTGAAAAAGAAAACGCAACAAAATATAAGAAACGATGACTCTCAAGACAATGAGTAAAAAAAGACAGTGATCCTGAGAGACTACCAACAAATCAAGTCAGTCCTACAATTATGCCAGTTTTCTACCTGCACAATTCCCAGATAACAGCATAGGGATAGAGAGCCCAGGAAGAAACTGGCAGGCTCTCTGAGATGAGGAAGCAGTCTGGGGGGTCAAAGAAAACCCTGGAGGTGAGATTTCATAGAGCTCAGTATCAGAGAGGAGATAATGGCACAGCAAGAGAGCTGGAGAGATGCTGAGGGGACCCTTCAGATATTCAACTGAGTACTGATCAGCACATGTACGTGAGCAAACTTCCTAAAGAAACCACTGAAAAAGGTCAGAAACAGTGCCCTGTATCATGCAAGGCCAGAAATAATGTTTATTGCTAACAGCCAGAGTTGATAAACATTATAATTCACAGAGTTTTTGATGAGGTATTAAGGAAGACTTGCCTAGTAATGAGGAAGAAGTGACCCAAGGATAAAATTTATCTTATCTCAGCTGAAAAACCCTCAAAGCAAAACCCAAGAGGATGAAACTGTTTCCAACTTACTAAATGACATTC